>JAGDQP010015999.1:29237-41446 GCA_022664845.1 Lepisma saccharinum | reverse complement strand
AAAAAAAAACATATGAAAGATAATGAAATATACAACAGTTTATGTTATGTGCACATTTAGGCTTACTTAAATACTTCGAAAACAAACAAACTTTGAGTATTCATGTTTGAATCATAAAAGTCTTTTTTTCTTTATTCTTTTTTTTAAGAACTGAGACTCACGTTCAATATTATGTCAGGGTAGAGGCTATATGGTATACAACTTCTGAAGATAGTTTAAGATCGCAGAACCTTATCCTTTAATTTTGTCGGGTTGAAAACATAGCGATTTTTTTTCAATTGGGTATTGAATATTTTAACAAGGGACACAGTATGTATATGTATCTGTATAGAGAGATCAGAGGTTGCCACGAGTAATGGTAAAATACTCGTCTTATTGTAAAACTAAAAACCATTTCTTTTTCTTTTGGTTTTAACTAGAATTGTGTTCTTATGTGTATGTGCAGAGAAACATGTTAGCATCATATGGTGATACCTGTGTTGGGTGATGTAAACTCTAGCACGTAGACAAAACTGTAACTTTCCACACCACGTGAAACGAGCAACGTACACTGAAAAGAGAACTATTAAAAGTAATTGTAAGTAATTGTAATTGTAAGGCACACTCATCGACTGGGACTAACATTAAAGACTTCTCGTCGAGAGGGTCTCTGAGCTTAAATTTTATTTTATTCGATTCTTTGTCACAAGAGTAGTTTGATTTAGTACATCATCGCTGTGAAGTAACTTGTAATATTTCTGTATCTTTGCTGCTAACAGAGAACAAATCGAACACTAACTAATGAATAGTTTCTTGAATCTAAAAAGAGACTTTTAAGTTCTTCTTGAATTAGAACCCATAACAGTTTATCTTCTTTTGAGTAATAGCCTGTAGGTGGAAATTCGGCAAAGCTACCAGAAACGAGAAGACCGACAACAAGATTTATGGAACATGGTTTTGTTTCTGGGAGTTCTAATACAGATTTTATTATTCTAAACGTATATTTGTACCATAAACAAACCGACATAGCAGAGTACATCTTTGGGACGTCCCATTTAGATCCCATTAACATCAGATTTCAAGAGCTCCCATAGCGATGTCCTAAGCACGTCCGTTGGATAACTCTGTGGGCAATACAAACAGTTCATCCCGTATGGAGGTCCCCTTTATGTCCCCCGGAAATCCGTGCGGGATTTCCTACCTGGAATTTCTATAAAATAAATCGACCTTACTATTATTATTATTTAATTAATTATAACTATACGAAGAATATGCCTTCGTATGGTTATACGAAGGATTTATTATAACTATACGTCCCATGGATGTAAACGGGACTTAAACAGGACGTCCTACGGACGTCCCGATATCCTGCCAGGAGATCCGTCAGATATCCCTGGGACGTAATTTTGCTATGTGGGAACATGTTAACTATTTATTAATGTTCAAATAATGTTAGCTACACCGAAATGGCAAAACAAAAAACGTTATTTTCCAAAATAGCACGAAAAATAATATAACTTTTTTTTTTTGCCGTTCAATTTTCCCGGTTTTTTAAAAACACTAGTTTCTCCTGACATCAGTGTCTAACTTGTAAAGATATAAGATTTTTATCTTGTCTTCCACCAGAGATAAGGGTCTAATATTCATACATTATCGCGTACGAGCTTTATGGATATACACACCAATTGCCACAAAATTTGTACAGTAGTTCCCTTCAATTTCAAATATTAAAGTTCAAATTTCTCCCGACATAAATGTACAATATGTTAAAAATAGATTTTCATATTTTCTTACACTAGATGCGTCAGGCCTTTAATATGCATAAAACGCTTTTTTTTTCAAACAATCATAAAATATTAAGGAAACACCTTCAACATACTTTGACATGTTATTAGTACATAAAAATCAACTTTGAGAAATTCAATCTATTGCAGGCGAAAGTGCCCTGTAAACTACAATTGTTTTTATTTTAACTACATCCCGCAAGTACCGTTCACGGCGCGTGCGTCTCGGAAAGAGGATAGTTTTTTTTTATTTTATTGGGATACCATTTTGACAATTGCGATTATGTTTTTAAGATTTTCATGCTGAGAACTAAAACTATCTATTTGATTTTTTAGTAAATAATCGTATTTGTTTAAATGTCCTATGATAACCTAGTCCGCCTATACTCCATTTTCAGTAATCGTCTCGTAACAAATTTAGCCATTTGCCACAATAGAAATATCGACCGTATCAATTAATGTATTTGTGCAAAAATAAATTATTCTCGTTTTGAACTATTCTTATAGAAGAGATTTTTTTTAAAGTGCCAGCCGAGCAGCCAAACTGTGCAATTTCAAATGGACTGATCTACAGGTATCGTGTACTAAGTTCCATTGGGGGGGATTGAGGAAAGAGACGTTGGGGGGGGGGGAGTGCAATTACTTTAAGGGTCCTCGTTTACAATTAAACTTTTTAAGTCATTCTGATATGACTGAGGGGCATGCCCCCATAAATATGCCTTGACAAGTGCCTGAAACGTATTTTTATAACTATTATTTCAATTTTCATTAGGGGGACACAAACCATTTAGGGAGTTTGTGTCCCCCATTTAGGCACCCCTTGTGCGCCTCGTCTCTACACCCCTGGATAACCACAATTGATACCAACTACTGCTTTAAAAAAAAAACGAAAAAACTGAGTGCCGGAAAACAGGAAAAACCGTTTTATTTTTCGTGCTACTTTGGAAAAGAACCTTTTTTTTTTTTTACTTTTACGGGGTCCCTGACAACATTTTATGATCAATGATTTAGTTAAAATATTAGTTGATGTTCAAAACATATATTTAGAAAAACAATCCGCAATGGGACTGCATCTGAGAAAGATTTGAAGCAAAATGTAAGTTTTCTGGTCTGAGCCAAAGATGCCTAAGGTCTAGAAGGGAACAGAACGCTTCTCTCATGTACAAAAGTGCTAATGAGATATATTGCATTCCTAATGTAAATTGAAAGTTTTTGTACATTTTTTAACGTAAGATCATCCAACTGAACGAAACCTAAACAGCAAATGCATTAGGTCTGTTAAGCAGTGAATATTGGTGATGAAAAGGAAAAAAAAAAACAATTTCGTAAAAAAAAACAGGTTTTTTTTGCTTCGTAAAAAAAATTCCTGTTTTTTTTAATATAATTTCCTGTTTTTTTCTCCCTGCCTTTAAAATACTAATAACAACGGTATTAGTCGTACACGATTTTTAATATCTGAAGGAAGTCTATAATTGTAACACCCAGTCAGTCCACGAATCAGAGAGAAAATTTATTGTTGACATAGCTGTGAGTTAAGACCTAAGAAACAGGGTACCTCATCGTGGTAAAATATTTACGTATTTCTAAAGGAGCATTTACAGACTGTGATGAAGATTTTTTTTTTTAGTCCACATATCCTTATTCTAAACAAAAACTAAGGTAAAGGCACTAGTAGTTGACAGGAATCCAGTAGTTGACACTTGGCAAGAAAAGTTCAAATAATAAGGTTACTCGATGTCATACGGACACGAAAGTAGAAACAAATTGGACACCGGACTTTCATTGATTATTACCTGGCACCACTGCAAAAAACATGCGTTACGGGAAAGAGTGACATTGTATTTCATGAAACCAGTGTGAGGATTAGCTTTTTGATAAGGTTTTGTAGCGAATTTCGTTAAGAAGGTGAGTACTCTCTATTTATAAATAACTTACAAAATTTTGTATTGCATTGCTACAAGTACTTTATTTGCCATCTTAGAAGAGTACAGCTACGTAACAAAATCAGAGCGACAAGCTTGGACAGAAAATTGTTTGTTGTTGGAGGGGTGTCATTTACTAAAGCTCAATTTAACGTGAGTTTCAGAACTTGACACCCCGTATCAAGTACTAGTTCCAACTGTTCTTGTTAAAAAATTGACGTTTGCCACTTCAAACATCTTGTTATAATGGGAAATGTTATAAGTTGCTTTATAAATTAAAACAACTGTATGGAACTAGTAGTTGACATGGGTGTCAAACACTGACACCAGTGCATGTCAAGTACTGAATCACTCTTCATTGGCTGAAAAAAATCCTTTCAGGTTTTTAATGAATCGTTTCTTGTAAATTATCAGAATAAAATTCATGCAAGTTAATACTTTCTTTTCTGTAAAGGTATTACAAAATATACGCCATAAGACGAACTTACATAAACTGACGAATGATTTTTAATAAAAATCAAACGCTACAGGGAAAGAGTTTGGGTTGTGGCAATTGTGAGTTGAGGTTAGGCTTGGGCTTCTATTTATCGATGGACATGTTTCTCATCTTTCTTTGCATACTAGCAGGTTCTGTGAAGAGAATGGTATTATCCTAGTAGCTTTGAGTCCAAATGCAACACAGATAATCCAACCACTTGACGTAGCAGTGTTTTGCAGCGTTAAAGGAACATGGAAGCAAAAAGTGCATAATTGGAGAATGGAGAACATGAACGAGGGCCCCACCTCACAAAGGAAACATTTTGCTCCTCTGTTAAGTAAAGTTTTAGATAGTCCAGAAAATTCAGTTGCTTTGTAGAATGGGTTCAGGCGCTGTGGAATGAAAATGCAGTTAGGTTAGAAGCACAAAACAAGCACTTAGCTACAACATCTGGAAGTAGTTTAACTCCATCTGAACTAAAGATAACTCAAAAAGTTTTAAATGTAATAATAGGGGAAGAAGAAATTAATCAGTTTTTATCTGTGTCTTACAATGAGGATTGGCCAGGACCAAAGGAAGGTCTTTCCTTATTTCAAACGTGGAAGACAGTTATATCTGCAGTAGAAAGAAACGAAAACCATCAAATCCTAGAAGTTCAAAAGGAGCCACTTGAAAAAAATCATCCATCGGGCAATGTGGAGGTTGAACAAGAAGTCAACGTTACACCGGAATCACAAGTTATAGCATCACTGAATGTGAACGTGGAACAAGAAGTAGGCAAGGATTCACTGGAAAAAAGTTCGTATCGTGTGGAAGGAGAACAATAAGAATGTACTGGAAATCAGCAGTTAAGTCAGGAACGTGCCACAGAGTCGAACGAGCTGTCAGGGCAGGTTGAAACTGCTAACTCGTCAACACATGAGGGAGGTATGGGCGGTCCTAGTATCGAGGGTATTCCGAGCCCATTTAAAAGATCTCTGTTTTGGCCTCAAAACGAAGTGAAAAAAAGGAAGAGGAATTGAAAGGAAAAAGTTCCAAGTGTTGTGACTTCAAAAATATAGCACGATTATTATAAAAATAAGGCAAAGAAGAAGGAAGATATGGAACGCCAGAAAAAGGAAAGAGCTACAGAAAGACTAAGAAGGAAGGAAGAAATAGAAAGAATGAAGCAATTGAAAGAGCAAGAGAAAAAAATTAACACTTAAAAGAAGAAATGTGCAAAATGTTAGACAAGACTTGTTAGCTACATCTTCAGGTTATCGACAAAGTGACAGCGACACAACAGATGTCGAAAATGATGCAGTTCCTTATAAAGACTCATCAAGTGAATTGAACGAAGAATATTCCAGCAATTCAGAAATCGGTTTAACCTCTATGACCGTCGAACCCATAAATAAGAAAGTGGGAGAATTTGTGATCGTAACATACGAGAACGAATATTTTCCTGGTAAAATCACCAGATTTACTGATAATGGTGCAATAGTGTCTGCCATGAAGAAAAGCGGAAATTACTGGAAGTGGCCAGAAAGACCAGATGAGCTAGAGTATACGTGGGAAGATGTTGGTCATATTAAAGAACCTCAGTGAGCAATCGACGGGGCCTTTTTGTTGTCCCTGAACTGGATAGTATTTGGAATTGACGTTTTCCTACTGTGTTGTTTTCATTGTCAAAGTTCAGTGTTATTTATTTGCTTTTTTACAAGCTTTTGTATTCTATAGTGTACTTCGTGACGTCAAACACAAAGATTAACCGAAGTAAATTCGAATTTCGAAGTAGACTTTCTGCCCCCTGGGTCGTACTGCAATGGCAACTAACATGTATTAACAGTTTTCATTATAACCTGTGGATTTTTCCCCTTACTTTATGTCGTCTCTGCCTATATAGCTGTTATTAAAATATGGGTTTATAAATTAACAAAACTATTCATACAGTTAAAAAGGAGTGAGCAAACTGGAACGATTTATGCTGAAGAAACTCTGATACAATTCGTTCGGAAGTTTTTTTGTTCCAACCTTGTCGTTTGGGTTATATTTTATTAACCGTTAAACACATTCGCTTTGTGAATTTTCTTGATACAATTTGTGTAAGTGGTGGGAATAATTTTGCCGTTCTTTTCAAATTGCATAGGGTACAAAGGTGCATTCCTGGCGGATGGGATTCCTAACTACAACTAAAACTTCTTGTAAACGAAAGTTATTGTAACGAAATTTCCGCTAGAAAAAAGTATTTCGAAATCCCCATCGAATTCTTGTTCTGCAATACAATATTCATTACATGAAATTTCAGCTACAACCAAATTAAATTTCTGGTCCCCCCAAAAAATGTTATACCGTTACCATTTTACCTGTGTGTGTGTGTTTTTTTTTATATTCTTTAATCTCGGTGAAGAATAAATTCAAAGCAGCGTACTCGTATGTAGACCATGGCTCTGTTTCTACAAGTTAGCAATCCAATCATGCGTCAAACAGTTGATTGCCTTCGCATCGTAATTCCCGTTTCTATACGGATTGGGCATCCTAGATAGAATTTATAATTAGTTGGATCGTTCAATTTAGGTACATGTTCTATCTATTTACGTACGTGATATACAATGTGTCTATATTGAATAGGCATAATATTGAAGGTTATGTTTGATTATACATGTCTAGCTCTAGTTCAGTGTAGTTGTTTAAAAAAAAAACGGAAAAATTGATCGCAGGAAGAAAACATTTTTTTTTTTAATTTTTCGTGCTACTTTGGATACGAATGTTTTTTTTTTTTTCTTTTGCCATTTCGATGTAGCTAACATTATTTGAGCATTCATAAATAATTAAAATGTTTGTTTTTGGAACATTATACGTTTAGGAATAACAAAATCTGTACTGGACCGCCCAGAAGAAAACTGACTTCCATAAATGTATATTCAGTCAATTCCCTTGCAGCCAATGCCATAGTATAGGGCAATTATGGGATAATCTAATGCAACGGAAAACTTATGTCTTTTGCTCCATCGTAATAACTTCGCGAACAGTAAAGTTTTAAAATATATATTTTACCAAAAGCCAAGAATAGTCGTGTTTATTGAAAGTGAATAATGCCTTATAAATATGATAAACCCGTTTGAACTGTGAACAGTTTCAGGGTGAAACAGGTAGTATGTGAAAGCTACTAATAACTTATTCTGTAAATTGTTACTTTATAGCTCAATAAAATGATTTCATACTTAGTACAATGCTTTCTGAATATTTTAGGAGCTCTTTTGTACAAAGAAAAAAATATAAGAATGTCACATTAAATGCATTTTAAAGATGTGGGTGTTATACAAATACAACTCATGGTTAAGCAGTTTATGCTACTGTGAAGGTACATGCTGTTGAAAATTAGAATGTATTACCATGAGTAAGTATGAAGATATATGCCCTACATTGCTCTATTGCTCATTATATAATTGATAATTGTTCGAAACAGGCCTATTCAATTTAGAGTATTATGCTTAAGGAATGTATTTTATGTATGAAACTACATTTTATTTGTTGTATTCTGTCATTCCATTCATTGCCTTAGTATTCCAGAAAATAAAATAATTTCCTATCACTTTTCTATTGTAAAACAAATTAACGTAATATCACTTTACCATTATTGTGTAATGAAATGTCAACCGGATCTTCGTTATATATTCAACAATATTTACAGTGATTGTTGAGCAGAGGGGCGAAAAGCACAATGGGTGACTCCTACAAATCTCTGTTAGGAATATACGAATAGTTAAGAACTTGTAAGAGCCTTGAAATACATTAGGTTCGCCAAATTATTAACTGAAGTTGGTGAAATATTCAAAATATCTGTTCGTTCAGTAGTGAATATTCGTGATGAAAAAAATCGTCAATAACACCACGTTTTTTTTTTGGTTCGTGGATTAAAATCGATTTTTTCTGTTTATCTCTTTTTGTAATTTCAGTTTTTTTTCGGCTATTAAAACACTAGTTCAGTGTAGAAAAAAAAGGAAAATTTAAACACTGAAAAAATCAAGAAAGGTTTTTTTTTATTTTTATGCTAATTTGGAAAAGAGCTTTTTTTTTGTTTGCTTTTTACTATTATGGGGTCACTGACAACATTTTATGATCAATGAATTAGTTAAACAAGTTAGTTCATGTCGAAATATCAGATAATGTGACCGTGTTGAAAGAGATTGTAAGTATCTGTTGTTTGTCTATCCTAATCCATTAATGGTTACCATATATTGAACTATGCTAAGCGTTTAAGCTATCTACTGGCCTAATATGTATTAAATAGAATTTCTTAATTGTACTCATTCTTTCGCATACATACTGCTAGTTCCACTTTGTGGGAGAGCATGCTTCTAATATTCCATAAGTTAACCTTGATAGCATTCAATATTATATGGATATTCAGGGGGTGTCCCGCCGGGTTTTGCGACATCCCACGATACCCACAGAACGTCATATATGTGTTGGTCAGATGGCAGAATGTCCGCTTCATGGATATACCATGGAATGTCCGTGAAACATCATGTGGCCGTCGCTCATGGGACGTCCAGTGAATATTATGGGATGTCGCATGGATATCACAAATCGCCCAGCTAGACATCTCCAGGGGGAAGATGGGGTCAGCCTTTGCCCTTCTTTTTATTACTTAAAATAAAACACTGAACTGCAGAACAAGACTATACTTATCGTAAAAAATAAATTACACTTAACGTTTCGACCTTCTATCAAAGATCTTCATCAGACATACACTCTGATGATGATCTTTGATAGAAGGTCAAAACATTACGTGTAATTTATTTTTTACGATAAGTATAGTCTTGTTCTGCAGTTCAGTGTTTTATTTTAATCTTAATTGCAAGACGTGCAACTAGGTTTTGTCAGTTATTACTTAATGAAGTTGAAGTTGTAAAGGCCCTCTATGGTGCTGGGATGCTCTGGATCTAAGTGACGGGCTTTCACCGCCGCAGTGTTAGTCATTTTCACGTGTCATAGTTTTATGTTTAATCTCAGTTCCGTCTACAATCACATCATCCTCTATCCATCCACAAGAAGGCATCGTTCATTGCATAAAATAATCCTGCGATGAGATTTGACGTAGTATTCTATTGGTCGTCCTCAGAACACAGAAAAAAAATCCTCGTGGACATTACATCCGTGATGTGGTATACTGGCAACGCTTTACTCACAAAATGGCAACACTTGATAACAATCGATGAATTGTGTAATATACCAACAGGTCGAAATGGTAAGCTAGTGCGGAACGATCCAGAAACTAGTTGCAGGTTAAAAAATCGTCGTGATAACCACGGAACTGAAAAATATTTTTAAAAAGCCATATACAACACAACACTATTCTCGGTTCGGCATATTGGATGACGCCCAGCATTTCGTCACCATAGAAGCGGACCAAGTGTATAGTGATGTGCTGTCTATAGCGTTTTATACATTTTTTTTTAGTTTTAAGCGTAGACATGATTTTTGTTTGCGGGCAATTCCTCAACATGAAACTATTGTGTCCTTCGGTATGGTCAGCTCCTCCATGTGGATCTGTAGATTGATTCTTCGTGCTTCCCCATGCAGTCCGCTCTCCTCGTTTGGTTCTAGGAGATCGCCACACCCCACCAGCCGCACTTCCGGTTTATTAATTAAAAGCAGAGGAGGTACGGCAGCATGAGAGGCTCCACAACAATTCCAGCTCCAAAGAGCTCTCACAGCGATTGCAGATAGTACAAAATTCAAATAACAGTTTTATATTGTTGTTTTATTTTTTTAATTTATTTATTCTAGAACAAAATAGACACAATTCAATCATGTATTGCACGTCATTCAAAAAAATAACTAAAAAACTAATGAAGTCTCAGTGATGAATTTTTTTTACCACTTGTTACTACACAAGTATCGCCTTTTTAGTGAAAATTTGGAATTTTTAAGTTTGTCCCTTTTAAGATATTTTGTTTTGAAAATACCCGATTTAAAAAATCACAATGTTTACAAACCAACCAAAAATAAAGGATATGGTTCTCAGATCTGGAACTATTTTGGGAAGTTGTATATCATATAGCCTGTATCCAAACAAAAAATTGAAAGTGAGTCTCAGTTATTGCTTTTAAGAAAATAAATTAAGATTTTGATGATTCAAACATCAGAATTCAATGCTATTTTTTTGTTGCTGAAGTATTAAGCCTAAATGTGCACACAACATAAAATGTTGTACATTGCAATATCTTTGATATTACTTTTGTTTGAACTTTATATATATATATATATATACAGGGTAAGTCAAAATGATGTACCCGATTTCATAAATTTATTTTGTGAAATATAATGAACATATCTGAATGTAATACATGTGGTAAGAAGGGTAACTCTCAAAGTTTTTTTCAGTCACATTACAAGTGCTCTATGTGAGCACCTCGCGTAACACGACACACATCAAGCCGATAGTCTATCTCCTGCCAAACCTTGTGTAGTGTGTCACGGTCAATCTCTGCAATGGCTGCTGTGATGCGGGCGCGAAGGTCACCCAATGTTGTTGGAAGTGGTGGTACGTAAACACGATCCTTTATGAAACCCCACAAAAAGAAATCACACGGGGTCAGATCGGGGGAACGAGGTGGCCAACGAATGAGAACTCGATCCTCCTGAGATGCACGGCCTATCCAGCGCTGTGGCAATGCCTCATTGAGATGATCCCGAACGCTGCCATGGTAATGCGGAGGGGCACCATCCAATTGAAGAATGAAATCTGCACTATCCTCTTCGAGCTGTGGAAGGAGCCATTGTTGCAGCATATCAAGAAAAACATGTCCTGTCACAGTAGGTTCAAGGAAGAAAAAGGGCCCATAAATCTTTTCAGGGGAAATGACACAAGGTGAATCGCGTTGGTGTTTCACAACTGCGTGGGGATTATCAGTTCCCCAGATCCTTACGTTGAGTCTATTCACATTCCCAGAAAGGTGAAACACCGCTTCATCACTGTAACGTAACCTTTCGGCGAACCCATCCTCTTCCATTAACGTGAGAAAATCAGCACAAAAAGACGCTCGAGCAGCACAATCAGTGTCTCTTAAGGCTTGTAGCAGTTGGAAGCGATAGGATTTCATTTGTAAACGTTTCCGCAGAATTCGCCATACAGTTTTCTGTGGCATTTCAAGTTCCCTCGCTGCCCGGTAGGTAGACTTCTGTGGACTCCGCACAAAACTGGCGCGAACACGTTCCACTGTCTCTTCCTCAGCTGAAGGACGGCCAGTCGATTTTCGCTTACAGATGCAGCCCGTATCTCTGAATTTTTCATACCACGTACAAATGTTTTTTCCAGTAGGTGGGTCTCTGCCATACTTGGTACGGAAATGCCGTTGAACACCCATCACAGAGTTGTGTACATGGTAATCCAGCACACAGAACGATTTCTGCTCTCCAGTCAGCGCCATTTTCGTTAACTGCTTCCAGCGCCGCGTGGCGGTAGACAATGCAACCACGCGGGACATAAACTAAACTCAACTAAACTTTGAACTTTTGCCTTTCCTTGCGCGTAGCTCACATTAAGATATGTTCATTATATTTCACAAAATAAATTTATGAAATCGGGTCCATCATTTTGACTTACCCTGTATATATATATATATATATTCAAAGTTTCGGACCTAAAAGTAACGCGTTACTTTCGAAGTAGGGTAACAGTTACTTTTCTGGGGTTAGTAACGCGTTACATTTTAAGGGAAAGTAAAGTAACTTGTAACGCGTTACATTTTTACAAGTAACTTACCCAAGACTGAATCAAAACCCAACAAATTTATCCGAAACATATAACATAATTATAGTAATATTATAACTGGAATAACATCCATAGTTAACTAGTAATTATTTGCAAATACCCTTCACAGTTTGCAAAATAAAATGCAGAGTTGAAGAGTACCCTTCATTGCAGTATATAAACCTACATGAAACAGAAACATAAAATCGTGCGGAGTTTCTACACTCTTCGCTCTTCAAACTACTACTCCTCACTTTTCAAAATTTGTTTACATGAAACGAAATCAACGAATGCAGAGTGTAACA
>JAGDQP010015999.1:0-29137 GCA_022664845.1 Lepisma saccharinum | reverse complement strand
ATGAAATCGGGTCCATCATTTTGACTTACCCTGTATATTAGGGTGGTCCACATTTTATAATTGTTTCCTATATGATAATAGCATAATTGCAGTTCTTAAGAGGTCTCTCACTGCTTGCATTCTACGACCCAATGAGGATCTCGAGAGGGCAGTGGTTTTCACTAGTTGATTTCCGAATTGAATAAACATCCATTAATGTTAATATATTATGCGTTTCTACAGCTTTTGAATTTCACTGATCGGAAATTATGATCCAGTTACGAAGAGAAATATTGACATTAAATGCTATTTCAACATTAATTGGAAGTTATCTCACTCGTCGTAAGGGAACTAGTTGAAGTATCTCGTAATCATATTTAATTAGTTAATGTCAATTATACTAAAACTATTTACTTATCAAACTGCCAAATTTTTGTTTTATTTCAGAAATCAACAGCTGCTTTTAATTTACAGTACATAGTACTTAAACAACAATTTAACAGATGAAAAGTTACCTTCGGTTCATGCTTAGCACTGAGTGTGCTAGGAAATGGCAATATTTTCAAATCATGGTGTGAAACGGATGTTCGGCATATTTAACTGATTTCGGTGAATGTATTGAAATGTATACCAGTCATGGATTCCAATGATATAAATGCACACGACTTGAAAGCTGTCAAAGAATCAATATATGTAAAAGAGGAGAAGGTTGATACTTCTTATAAGGTAAGTCTATTATTGTTTTAACTTTTTCTTAGACTAATGCCGTGCTCGTTTTCTTCTCAATACCGTTTTGTTTATGTGTTCTGCATTTTCTTGCGTCTTTTGTTTCTGGACAAGAAGGAGCCTTTCCATAGACGTTTGTATAATTTAGGATCTGATATTTTATATACAAGACCTATTTTTCTCTGTATTTAAAAAAGTTTCATGGTAATACTTACCACTTATTTGTAACTTACTAGAAAAAAAAGTTCCATACAGAAATAGCTACTCATGTCATTGAGGCTTCGAAAAAGATATATTTCCTCACCGCTCAATGCCTCTGAAGTCTATAGCTTATTTTTTTTAAAAAAATATAGGCAAACTTATGTTCTGTGAATTGTTTTTCATTTGCTGTTAGCTGAAATATGGCAGTACGAACCAATCATTGATTTATCAGGATATTTAGGAAAGTAAGCTACTGATCTCAGAGACATCTAGCGGCGAATCAAGGTACTTCTTCAAAATCGGAAAAAAGTGCGTAGCTATGTTTAAAAGCATTTTACTTCACAATACGGTACTCTGTGGTAATACAATATTTTTCTCTGATGACACCAAAGATAAAATGAAAATACCACTCTTCGTTCAGAAATAGACGGAAAAAGTAGTGTCCCAATTCTTATTACTGATTTACTGTAGCACTCTGGAGATGGCGCGGCTTGGAGAATCGCTCACATAATTCTATCTGTTTCCCAACTTTATACTGTTGCGCTATCTAGATATTACGGCCTAACAGTGAGTTCTGTCCCCGGAAAGAGTGATTGCCAGGAGTTTGTGAAGTTCCTACCAAAAGTGACAAGGTCCTTTTTCTTCGTCCATAGTTCTGCACCTAGGTTTTACAAATACAAAATATATTTTTCCAATTTTCTTAGAAGCAAGCGCTATGAGCTTTTTCCCGGTCAATTTTACAAGAACGTATATGTACCATCTCATCATTGCCCTGGTGATTTTTTTGGAATCTCTGGACATTTATTTGGTATAGCCGGCATGAAGACCGGATTGTACTTCCCTCTTCAGTACACTTCAAAACCTCATACCACTTACATTCATCTTGAGAAAATTAGTAATAACAGTTCAAATTGAATTTTTCAGTGGTCAATTGTGTGCGTCATCATTTAACATACATATCCCGAAATCAACGGCGATTTTCTTCCCAAGGAATATTTGTGCAACCCAAATAAGCGACTCATGGCCTGTAAGAAGTATCATTCGTATAGCTGTGTTGTAACCGAAAAATTAATAACTAGTATTTTTCGTCGATATATAAATATCAACATATTTTACACATTTCGATCTTAACGATAAAACATGATTTAATATCACAGCTTCATGCATATGTATGCTAAAGAAATAATGGATTGTTAGTCAAATTCAATTTTAATATATATACTTTTCAAGCATTTCCAACATAGCCATGTTAGCGTTTTAAGTACTGTAAATCGTATTGGTTACTTCCAGAAAAATATGTTTTTGAACAGCATTATTATCCAATACCTGAATATTCCTTTGTGCTTGGTTCTCCTTCATTCTTAATTGTTCCCTTCTAAGCAGACCAAAATACTTACTCGACATTTTATCAGCAAGCAAACGGAAAACTTTACTTTCACAAACCTGTGATGGCCACGCTCTAATCTACGAGTTTAACGATGTCGGAACAGCACATTTTAAGAACAATAGGTAAGATATTTTAAGAAATACGGATACACGTATTTTTATGATGTTAACACAGAACATAAGGTTTGGAATTGACCACAATTACCTAACCAATGATAAATTCGTGTTGTTTGGAGTCACAAAGAGTTTACACCAACTAGTAAATAGAAAGTATTTTCAAAACTTCACTTATTGAGGGTTCTGTGTGCCGTAGACAGAACTCGAGCCCGTGTCCTGGTGAAGTTTCCCGTGTAGTTGGATATCAGTCCCTTGTGTCATCAATGAATCGATGATCAGCCATGAGGAGACTTGTCATTCTTCGGAAGGTGGACCACGGCGACCAAATGAAAGATTGGCATCTCGCTGTTTCTGTTATATCTTGACCTTGGCCCTTCATCTTAGACCATAAGGCCGAAACTTTTCGAATACAAGAATGATGATGATTAGAATCTAAGTTCTAATTATTATGAAATAATTGCGTGGT
This sequence comes from Lepisma saccharinum, assembly GCA_022664845.1. Classification (NCBI taxonomy): domain Eukaryota; kingdom Metazoa; phylum Arthropoda; class Insecta; order Zygentoma; family Lepismatidae; genus Lepisma; species Lepisma saccharinum. The sequence continues at coordinate 26,262 of JAGDQP010015999.1, read as the reverse complement.
TTATCTATACTCCCTCCTCCTAACGAATATTGATACTGCTCTCCATACATGGTTCTCATTCAAGGTTTCTTGTAAGATTTTAGCACATTGTAAATCCCTGTCGTGTTGTCGTTCCTGTGAGACTCTTCTGCCCGAACCTTCAACATAACCCAACAATATTACATATTGAATTGCTTAGCAAAGACTCACATTTAAATGAGGGTATATGGAAATTTTCATATTACGTTTTTGTAAGCTTCTTTGTTTCATTAATTTTTGCTAGGGAATTTCCACTTGGATTTGTATTACTGATAAGTACTGTTTCTCTCAGTTGTGACTACATATGGTTTCTGGACTTGATCCGAACGAAAAGTTACTTTGGCATTGAGGAACGTAATTTTTGAAATCACGTCCGTATGTTCATGTCCCGATTAACTAATACAATGCTGGTGGTCTCTGCGTTGAGATTAAGGTATAAATAGCAATTAAGAATCCCTACGTAAATTAAATATATCTGGTGTAGTAAAAAGTAATCCATTATTTTGCCAATAGATGGCTTCAGTGATCTGTATCTCGCGTTGTATAAGTCCGATCGGGTTCAACGAGATGGCGTTCAAACGATGAGATTGCGTACTACAAACACTCTTCAGATAGTTGTGATGAGTTGACTCAGTGTTGTGTGAGCGCACGTAAAAATGGACACTAGCAAAGAGAAAATACGCTATATTTTACAGTTTTTCTTCGATAAAGGCGAAAACTCAAGCCAGGCGGCTGCAAATGTGAATAGTGTTTATGGTCCTGATACTGTAACAGCCAATCACCCGCAATATTGGTTTCGTCGATTCCGTGCCGGTAATTTTGACGTCATGTACCATGTACCACACACTGGAAGGCCAAGTGTCGAAAATGTCGATAAAATCATGGACATTGTCGCGTCCGACCGTTATGTAAGCACTGTTTCGATTGCCCAAGAGCTAAACATTGCACAAAAAACCGTGTGGAACCATTTGCATAAGGCTGGATACACAAAGAAGCTTGATGTATGGGTGCCACACGAGTTAACGCAAAAAAAACCTCATGGACCGAATTTCCATCTGCGAATCGCTGCTGAATCGCAACAAAAGCGACCCATTTCTGAAGCGGTTGGTGACTGGTGATGAAAAGTGGATCACTTACAACAACGTCACGGGAAACCGGTCGTGGTCGAAGCGCGGTGCGCCGGCGCAAACGGTGCCCAAGCCAGGATTAACGCCAGGAAGGTTTTGCTGTGTGTTTGGTGGGATTGGCAGGGAATTATCTACTATGAGCTGCTCCCCTACGGCCAAACCCTTAACTCGGAACTATACTGTCAACAATTGGACCGTCTGAAGGCAGCAATCGCCCAGAAGCGCCCAGCTTTGGCCAATAGGAGAAGCATTGTGTTCCACCAGGACAACGCCAGGCCACACACATCGATAGTGACTCGCCAGAAGCTCCGGGAGCTTGGTTGGGAGGTTTTTATGCATCCACCTTATAGTCCGGACCTGGCACCGAGTGATTACCATCTGTTCCTGTCCATGGCGAACACGTTTGCTGGTGAAAAATTCGCTTCAAGAGAGGCTTGTGAAAATCGACTGTCTCAATTTTTTGCCAATAGGGACAAGGGCTTCTATGAGAGAGGCATCATGATATTACCTTCCAAATGACAATACGTTATCGAACAAAACAACGCATATGTGACCTAAATCGGATCATTCTAACTATGGTAAGTCAAGCCTTCAATGTCATGCAAAAATAATGGATTACTTTTTACTACACCAGATATTTTGTAGCTTTTAGACACACTTCATTTACTTACATCTGTGAAAATGAATATTAGTTATAATTGACAATAATGGTTGTAAACGCACCCAATATTTATATTAATCCTAAAAATTGTTTCAAATTAGTTAATTACTTAATTTTTCTCAAGTAATTACCAATGGCCACTCAAAATGTTCCTAAAACTAAGCATGTATGTAATGCATGTATGCTGAAGTAATCGCATGTATGTTACTTGGAAAAGGTCATGATAGTTCTGTATATTTTGGGGTTGAATGAGACCAGTCAGTGAAAACTAGTGGATTCTTTGTTGACGCTATAGTTTATAGAAATATACATATTGTCTTATTAAAATTCAGGGTGTCTTTTTCGGAAACCATGCGTGGAACACGTTTAATTTCAACTAAAGTATCAAGTTCCATATTTTGCGTGTACTATGTTCTTTCTAATGTATACTGTATATTCGTATAAAAGTATCCATTGAAACGCTACAGAGAATACTCAACCATAAGTAATTGCTATCACCTGTTAGCAAATTATTTCTTTATTACCTCCTTAGTGCTACGTTGACGTTTTTTTATTGAGTGATCTCTTTTTCCTGGATTGTAGTTGATTTTGAGCAAATATTGACAGAATCCATAATGTTTTTTGTTTAGTTTCTCGTTCATTTGAGGAATATCCTTATGTTCTTTTGAGCATATTTATGAATTTCAAAAGTAGGAACAATAGTATGTAGATCTCTTCAATCATGGATTTAAAGTTGGAGCTGTGCTCGTTTGATCAGGTCCAACTGACGCCCCAAATATTCTAGTTAATTATAGTTTTTATGTATACATATACACCCCAGGAGCTAAGAAAGGATTTTAATCCACTATCTATTACTTGCACCATAATTCAGTTACCTTAATTTTGTGTTGCAGTCGTGTAGTTCATCTCAAACAATAACTGAGGAAAGTACGAATCAGTTTGTAAAGACTGATTTGTCTTACGACGAGATTGTTTCATCGATAGAAATCGTTAAGCAATTCCAAAACGCTAACACCAATGAAGAGTGTTCAACAAACTATGGAGAAATCAATCAAGAAAAGTACTCTGAGAATGTATTAAATCTCCCAGAAGAGGATTCGAAAAACCAAATATTTAATTTTGAGGTTAGTAGCTGCAAATTGGATTACTCGATGCACTTTTCTTAAGGCATGTTCTTTTCGCATATCTTCTTGTAGTTAGATTGGTTCAAGTTGCATTGCGTACAGTTTCCATATTTTATTTCAACTCGTAAAGTTTCATCATCTCTGATTAATCATCTATAAACGCTGTTTAAAAACGGCAGCATTGGTAGTACCGTATGAATCGTTGTACAAATCGCTTTGTCAAACTCTACAATGCAAGTCGCAATTCCATTTTACATGAAGCAAATAACCACACTAGTGTTTTAAAGGCCGAAAAAAAACGGAAATTTTGAAAAAAAAAGAGAAAATTGTTTTTTTTACGAAGCAAAAGGAAACTTTTTTCTGTTTTTTTTCGGCGACCATTTTTTTCGGTTTTTTAAAACACTAAACCACACTATGGATACACAGGTCTTTAAAAAAATCATGAACAAAACTGTTAGATTGTTATACTGAGTCATTCCAGAGAGTTTCGACAAATAAAATAACAGTTGGTGTCGCCCGACTATTTTTCTCTTCATATTTGGTACATTGAATGGCGTATACAAGTAAAGTTCAAAATAGCTTTTGAATTTTTTATTCCTTAAAGTTCAGGATATACCGGGTGTTCAAAAATGTTGTTGACTCAATTTTGTTGTATACAGCGAATCATCAAGTTGCATATATTTCACAAACCAGTTACATATTTGAATAATTCAAAATGGTTTAAAATATAGACGCTCCAGAGAATATTTAAAGTTTTGCTTTTAACTCCTAGCCTCAAAACTGCTATTGGACATTGTGGTTTAAGCAGCTGTGAAATATAGATGGAATGTTTTATAGGTTTCCCTGACTGAATGGAAAAAATAAAGAGTCGTTTACTGTGCTATTATTATCTGCTGTTGTCAGTGTAAAGACAGAACAAGAACTATTTTCTTCTGTTATTTCTTTATATCAAGTCTTCAAATTAATTTTTAAAAAATCAAATTAGTCGCAATTTGAAGTGTGTAAATCAAAAGAGTGAGGGAGTGAATGAAATTTCGCATATCAGTTCCCTTGTTTTTCTTCTAAAATCCCTGAAAGTTTCACTCTGTTACTCAAATCGCTCTACGAAATGCAGCTTCTTAAATTACTAAAATACCTATACTCGTGTGAATGCAAATAAATGATTTATTGTTAATAATGTTGTATTCTATAAGCGTAATCATTTACGTCTTGTGCCTTAAAGAAATAGATTGTTTTACGTTCTTTGTTATTTTAGCTTGATTCTAGCTTCCGCTTAAGGAAATACTGTGATAAAAATAGCTCTCATCTCCGATCTGATGGTATGAATTCTTCCTGTGTGACATTTTATTACCTTATTATCGTACAAGTTATGTACGCTTCCATGTTATGCGAAGAGATGCTATTCTCTCCGTTAGAACGTAATATAATTTTACTTCGATCTCACTTAAAATCTAGTCACCTGAGGGATTGCTTTATTTCATTTTTTACAGGTTATGAAAATATATGTCACGTTATCAAAATATAGGACATGTGATGAAAATATATGTTACTCTTTCATTGCTATTTAAATCCCTCTATAAATTACAACTTCTTAAAATTGATACAAGAAAATTACAGAACAGTTGTGCGACGGAGGGTTAGCTAGACTTTGGCTGGCACTTCGGGACATCAGCTATTGGCGATCTATTAGGATACTGGATGTAACGTGTTTGGTACAGATTGTTACTACTAAGAATCAGGTTTCTGTATTTTATTAGGCCTAACGAAAAGATTAACATCTCCTTAGGTAGCATTGTTGCGTACATAATTTGAAAAGATCAGAAAATCTGAAATTTCAACGCCTAGATCAAGCAAATTGTAGCCCAGTGTATTATATTAGGCACTAACGAAAAGAATAGCATCTCCCAATACACACCTTCCACTCTTGATATCGATGTTCTCTCTCTAAACCACCTGAAAAGTACCCCAACTCCTAGCTGAGCTTGGATTTTCCTGCGTCTCATAATAGTGAACATCTCACACGGAAGAAATAATTTCCAGAATTGAAATGGAGGCAACTTCTGATTGAGAAGCTGGTCGACTGGGTGGCGCAGTTGGTAGTGAATTGGGACGGTAACCCAAAGGTCCCAGGTTCGATCCCCGATTCAGTCATATACTTTTCATTCTTTTTATATCAACTGTATTTGTACCTACAGAGGCTTAATGTACAGAAAAATCAGAAGTTGTCTCCGTTTCAACTCTGTAAAGACATAGCTTTAAATATTCTCGAAGGTGACTATACTTTTTTTAATTATTCATGCATCTCAATGGTTTGTGAAATATGTGTAACGTTACTGTTCGGTTTATTCAACAACATTTTTGCAGAATTTCATTTTTGAACACCCTGTACATCCTGAACTATGAGCAATAAGCAATTAAAAAAACAGTTTTCTACTTCTGTTGTATGCCATCCAATGTGCCAAATATGAAGTAAATCCAAAATAGCCCATGAACCACCACTTGTCGAAATTGTGTCGAATGACCCTACTATCAATAATTTAGGATCACTTCAAGCCAGTCTACACTTTTTAGATATTCCTTTTTCTAACAATATAATTAAAAGTTTTGATATAATGGCTTATGTTTAAAAATCAAAGACTATATATTAACTATTATAAAAGCAGCTTAAATGCTTAGAACTAGCTGCAAAAATAAGCACCTTGTCATGGTTGGTAATAGTTTAGTTCAAATTGCAATCCCCATTCCCAACTTCTTTGCACTCTTCCTCAACATCTCTAAGAAGATTGTCATGTTGTTGGTGGATCTTTTCACGAGTCGTACTACAGCTGTTTGCGTATCTATGTCTGGCATTGTTAATTTCAGAACAAGGTTGTTAATTTCATTTTTATCTACGTAGAGTTGAGAATTGGATGATCACATATACTATAGTGTTGAAATTATGATGTTTTCTTCTAACGAAAAATACATTACGTTTGCGTGTGATCTTGCTTTTAATGTTCATCGCGTAGTAGTGAATCACTTCTCGAAAATGGATCAATTACCCATCCGAAGTTTTGTATGTGTGTGGTTCCTGCACAACAAAAGCTCAACGTTGAATAATCAGAGATTGGATTTTGACTGTTCCCTAGAAGAATAGAATAGTGTCAGATCCAGCACGTCGTCGTATGTTCATGATCTAATCGATTGTTTAGTTCGTTAATGAAGCAGAAAATATCTTCGCTATTCGTATGATTTGTCTAGAGTTAAAAAAAAACAACATGATAAATCTTGTTTTTGTGGTGTAAAGATTAGAAATTATACGTCAAAAGCGAAGCGCTAGATTCGGCATTTAAGAACGCCACGTGTTTCTAAACTGCCAGTTTCTGAAATATTATCTATAGGTAAACAAGAATATTACTACCCAATATCTCTTCTTTAAATAACAGTAAAGAAATGCTAAGACTTCAACAGCACGAAGATGCAGTCAGCATTAACAGAATTAATAAATAAATAATCTATTTTTAGAGAAATGGCAAAATTGCTCGCTACTCCGCTTGAATAAAATAATTTGAGCCTTAACAAGATACATGCTAGTGCATTCTCTTCCGGGAAACATATTATACATTAAACTTTAACCAGGCGCGCCTGTTTCGTTACCACAAGTAGCCACTTGGGGGTATATTTTACCCCAAATTGAATTTATCGTTTGGAACGAAGCAATATTCAGATTTATTAAAAGCATACTTTTATATTGTCAGTAATATCTTTTTTAACAGTTTAAAATAATTTTTGTATTGAAAACTTAAGAACAGTAGTTTAAAATAATTCATTGATAGAGGCGTTGCAGTTTTCGGAAGGTACTGTACCACAGTGCGCCTGGTTAAAGCAGCTTTTCCGATTTATAGTTTGTTACTGTGCCGTGAAGTTAACGGTCTTTATAGATTCCTAAAACAGGTACATAATTTTACTATTTGGAATTGAAAGGTACTGCTTCACGATGAAAATGCAAAATCGTCTGTTCTTACTTACCATTGAAAAATAACGTTGGATACGATACAATATGCCCTTTACCAATGGAATATTGTGTAGATTTGGAAACCCTCCTACGTTAGTGATAATACATATAGTTTTCACGATGCTTTGCTGTTTCTGTGTCTATGGGAGAGCCGTTCCAGTTAGCGTAGAATCATCCAATTGACAACCAAGCGTAGCTAAATATCCGTCCATATAGATGTGATATGTATAGTCAACGTCAAAAAGTTATTTTCAGTTTATTTTTTTCGTATAACTTCGTAATGGATAGGCCGATTTGGGTAGTGTTTATTATAACTGAAATAGATTGTAATTTATTGTGAGTTATATAAAACTGTACTCAAATCAGTTTGTTTCCAAATTGTTCAGGGTAGAAATTTTACCTCTGGGTGCAAACTTTTGGCTTTGACTGTACGTCAAATCGACGTCCAAGCAAATCATCAATATCCTTCCGTATAGACAGCATGTTGACTCGAGAATGCTTTAATCTTATGTAAGCTTGACTTTTATAACGTTAACCTCTCGGCTGCTTCGAACATATTTAACGAAATAATGTTTGTATTTATATTTTCAGCGCTTGTAAAGAACTCCTATCTCTCTCCTTCATGTATAGTTTATAAATTATGTAGCTGTCTGCGGGTGAGTTTCATCCTGGAAACGTTTTATTGTAGCCCGTCACTCTAATCACAACACTACAGGGACATCGCTCATTAACTACACTTTTATTATTTCTTTTATATAGCAAGGTCACATTTTCCTGTTTCTGAAGCATTGACGTCCATCTAGGCTTGAATTCGACGGACATCCATTTTCTGTACTTCCAATGGACGTCATGGGGTGTTATGGGTGTTTGTGATTCACGTCATGTAGAAAGGATATTAGGAATTGAAACTGTATGGACCCGGAAAAAGACAGTGCGGAAGAGGTGCCTTTAGTGAACCCGTAAAAGCCCTGGTTCATCTTATTAAATAAGTCTGATATTAAGTGTCTTTAAATATTTGTGTCAAATCTTTACAAATATTTGATTAACAACACGAAAATGAGAAATTTTCTTGTGGCAATAAAATGAAGTAATATGCAACGAAAATCCTTTCGGGAATGGAAAACTTTTGGTTGCAGAAGTGTAGGAAACTATTTTATCGTTATACTGTAATCGCATGTTCATTATATACATTGCAAGTTAGGTACTTTCATATAGTCTTTGTGAAGTAATTGACGAGCTATATTAGAAGATTCACATAAAATATCGTACAAATACAGATAAGATATCAGATTTTAGAATGTACCTTTAACACTATTAAAGTTAAATATTGTCATTCCTAAGTAGAACATGTGCAGGGCTGAGTCAGAGATGCCAAGATACAATTAATTAATTCAGTTTCAGTTGAGCATGTGCAGTATGTGCCGACTGACTCTAGTTAAATCAGCATTTAGAAGTAAACAGATATATTCTAGTTTCTTTAAGCAAGTGCACTGCAAGAAATTTGACACATTCTCGCAATTACTGGAACATAAGAAACAGTTTCTACGGAAAACCCACAACATTATTTGAAACCAAATTGCATATATTGAGTTTATATTTTTCCTCCAACTGGTGATGACATCAAGTATCCATTTTGTAGAGTTGTGGTACTTTTAAAGTGCTAATATAACTAATTTTTAAAATCAAGTGTTATTCGGTCTGCATTATATTAACAAACAACTCACAAGCCTTGATGCATTTTGGATAATGCCATAATATCACGAAACATGGCCTCTGTAACATGTACCAGTACTATCACAAAGTGCAAACTCTCTGATCACTTTGGACTGCATATTGATGTATCCTTGCCTAACAAATAGATAAGTGATTCTCTCACTATTATAATGAATAGACTTATAAATAATATTTTAGTAAATGCCTTGCGGTCAAACGAACATAAAATTTCCCGAATTTTCTCGTCATAGTAGTTATGTGGAGCAAGCTTGGAATGTTTCTATACATTTTATCATTGATTGTATAAACGAATGCGGTTATCTAAAAACAAGAAAGGCTGGTAGGAACATTAATACATTTAAATTCTCTACAAATCTCATCAAGAAAAGAAAGAAACTTACTTATGTATAAGAAGGAAAGTAATAATAAGGGCGACCTAATGAAAGTTAAAAAGGAATATAGAACGGCATTAAGAAGAGTGAGATTAGCAGCCAATGAGACAATTATAAATAACTCTAATAAAATTAAAACAATGTTGCAAATTATAAATAAAGAAAGTAACATTAGAAAAATAGAATATTACTTTGACACTTTATCCTGACTTTTAGTTACTTTTTGATAAATCAGATGAAAATCCAAGTAGTAAATCTCACAATAGGGGACAAGTTCATTGTACCCAAGGACGATAGGATAGATGATATTTAAACATTTTATTTTGATAATATTACTGTTGATCGCATTTCACTTACTTCTGTTTTCTCATAGGCTATTCAGTTTTGTATTAAAGAACAATTATATGGGTATCTAAGTGGTAATGCTTATTTGTATAATTACGGAAATGTTTGAAGGCTTTGAAAAAGGCTAAATAGTTAGCTTTACGATGGTAGATTTGAAGATGGCTTTTGACTCTTCATCGCAAAGGACGCTAATTGACGCACTTTCTAATTTCAACTTAACGAATAATACTAGTTCTCTAATACAGTTTTACCTTTCAAACAGGTTCTGATGTGTCAAAATTGGTAATCTCTGAATTAAGAAGGATAGAGTATGGAGTTTCGCAACGTTGTGTTGTGGGTCCGTTGCTGTTTCTAATTTATTACGATTTGCCAGATCACTGTCTCCTGAAAACAATATTATTTGCGGATGATACATCTTTTATCGATTCTGGTACAAACATAAATATGATTGTTGAAGAGAATACCCTTAATATCATTAAGCCAAAGATTGGTTCCAAAATAACGGTTTAACGACTAATGAATCGAAGACGGAAATGCTTTATTTCTAATTGAAACATAATAATAGTAAACAACATGTCAAATTACTGGGTATAAATTTGGACTGTGGATTAGAATGATCTACGCATACGGAAACTGTGTTTAAAAAATCGCTAGTAATATTTTTCTACTCAGGAAATTAAAATATTTGCTGTCGCAAAATGCTCTCTTATTCATTCTAATATTTTATATGGTGTTATGTTTTGGGGGAATTGTTGCGGAGCGAAACAGCTCGTCTTATATGAAAATGCGGCCATCAGGCGTATTAAGAGACTGAATTATAGGGACTCGTGTAAAACAAGCTTCCTAGAACTAAAAATGTTAACGCTCCCTTGCTTGCTTGTTTTCACATTTTTGAAATACATAAGGGAAAATATAAACACTTTTAGCACTAGAGGCTCATTGCATCAGTACCCACTTAAAAACAGCAACAACATTCACCCACCCAAAATGAAACTGCTGAAACCATATAATAACTATTTATCATATTGCCGTTACATATCGGAAATGTGGATATAAAACGATTCATCAAACAAATAAAAATTATACTTGTAAACTCGGCAGCATATGACATAGAGGAAATAGCTCTGTTTTATACAACCTTATCATAACGGTGATTACAGTGGTCCATATAAGATTATGGTGCACAAATACTCGTATTAAGTTCCCTAATTAGAATGGAGTGTGTAATATTTAGCTGGTAATATATGTGTATATCCAGATACAATGTAAGAATTTTCAATCTTGTCATAGACCATATTGTTGAGTTTTAATTTCATAGTGTTTGACTTGTTCATACATTGTACATGTAAAGAACGCAAGACATAATACATTACATTACAATCTGATTCATGAGACAAATTAGGATTTCCTGAGCGCGGTGATTCAGTGATAGCAGGCTCACCTCTGGTGCTTGTGGTCCACGGTTTGATACTGGCTCTTCTAATGTCCGATTTGTGGTCGACGATCACTGTGTTCATGGGTTTTCGCGGTTTCTCACCCCGTTTCCTCTCACCTTTTTCATTCCCTCAGTTGTAACTTCATCATCAGTTCTGCCTGAGCCAAAGTTGCCGATAGACTTTAAAATATAATTGAAATATAAAAATAGGCTTTGCTGATCATAACGGTAGAGTGCTTATGAGGTAAACTCCACAGATTTCGTGTGAACCTTCCGACACCAATTTTACACATCGTACAACTGCACGAGTACGGCAAAGGAAATATATCCAAATTTAGCACTGTTCCAGTTTAAATTTGTGATTTATGCTATGATAACAGATTTTCTGTAACATACACGTAGAAAGTGAAATCATTTTACACGTGTCTCAATGAATTAATTTCGGTATATTTTGGACATCAAAATAAATGTAAAAGTCTCGGAAATTCCATTTGACTTCTTCTGTATAGTCTACTGTCGGGGCCTTTAAATTCGCCTATGGCAGGTGGATTATGAGTTAAATTGTTGTCAGAAGTTTAACGTAAAGTCTGCGGAGCTCAGTTCACAGGTTCATAGATCAAAAACCCTGTACTGTCAAGATTAGCGGTGCTTAAATTATCTTCTAAATAAGAATTGAAACTTACAAGTAGAATATTGAAGGGTGAGAACATTATGTCTTAATTTTAACTTGTAAAAAGCTGTAAGGAATTGCTGTTAAGATCTGAAAAACACCTCATGTGGGTGGTTGGTTAGGAAGGATGCAGGGGGTGGAATTAAAAAAAATAACATCAAAGAAGATGTGTCCAATTTAAGTTTGTAATTTGCACATTGACGTAAATGTACACTTTTAAATAAATGCTTACAACAAGTGATAGGTCTGTTGATCATGAGAACTCTCATGTTATCGGCAAAAAGTGACTTATTTGTAGAAAATTGCGACTTGTAAACAAACATATAAAAATTATTCTGATAGTTTTAGATATAAAAATTACGTTAATATTTGGTTGATGTGCATGTAATTTACATACAAATCTATAGCACTTCTAGGAACGTTTAATATTTTTTAAAAAATGTAAGAAAATTGACAAATTTTCATTTTTCTTTAAATTTCGCGTTTGGAAAATTTTATCTTTTTTTTGATAACCCCATGGTCAACTTTTCCAAGTAATATCGTTACGAAAAAGAAAACTTAGTTGTATTTAATCACCCTAATAAGAATTAGGATGCTAATCCAGACTTTTCCAATCGACAACTTTCGTTATTTGTTTATGTCTATATTATGCATAGATTAGGTTGATGATTATCCATATGCCAGTAATTTGTTTGTATTTAGTAACCTTCTCAACGAATGTGCAGGGTCACGGTAACTCTAATGAAGAAATAATTGTATGTGTATTATTTGCCACTTTTTTCAACAAAAATGATTTTAAATGAACCTATTGTTATTTTCCTACTTGTTGTTTTTATCGTTCTGTATAATTAGAGTATTCTTTATTTTCGATTGCCTTATACCCATGTCAGTTGCAGCCAATTGCTTGCATCTGTTGAATATAGAGAATGTTGCAGAAATTTTATTTTAATTCTATCTGCTCACTGATTTCCTTCGAATAATTATAGAGACAGATGTGATAAGATAAAATTATAATTTTTATATCTTCTAAAATTAGTTTTATCCCTTATTATGGATACTTTTGATTTGTATTATACTTTTGGTGTGCAATTTGTTCTGTTACAAGAGAAAATAGCATCTATCGCCGGTGGAAAATTAACAATGAAGAAGATGTCTCATGAAGCTTTTGCTTGTTTTGTACACGAATGTATTGCTGGAAATATATTAGGAAACTAGTATTGCAGGATCTGAGGATGAAGACTGATAAGACTGTTCAAGGAAGAAGTAAAATCTATTAATATTTTGACATATTCTCAGTTTCCATCAGCATGAAAGTTATCGTGATTTATATATTGCTAATTCAGATACACTTCTTAGCTTAAATGGCAGTCTTTGAAGCCTCATCGGCCGGAGAAGTTCGTTCATCAATATTTGCTTTCCGGCAAGGTGTCACAATGGTTAGCTTTATTTCAAAGGAAAAGAAAGTCGTTAGATTACAAGATATGTCAGTACCATGTAACACGACAAGACAGTTGATGATAATAACTCAAAAAGATGTCATAGAGTATAAACTATGAAAGAAAAATTTTGGGTTATGGAAAAAGATGTTAGAAACTCTTCATGCAAAAGACAAACTAGACGATGGTATTTTGCTCACTATATAAAGTCAGTGGATGTGAGAACATTCAATAATCATATTCTGTTCTGCATACAGAATCTAGATTATTATGGAGAAGAAAAGAAATTGTCGGTTGTTCTTACAAGCATTAGCAGGATTATGGAAGCCCTAAATGATGCTATGGTCAGATATATCTAAATTGCCATTGAAACCAATAGGTGTCTTGATGATGTCCGACATTCGGAAAGTATCAACAACTGGAGAGAAACCAAGTCAAATGGCAGAAAGAAATTTGATTTCGCCTTTAAAATATTAATATCAAAATTGCATTGTCAGCTTCCATTGTGGCATAATTATTGGTTAAAGTAACAGTCCAAGTCTCGTGTTTAAACTACTGAATAATTATGTCATTCCTATATATAAAAATCAGTAGGTGTATAAATAATGCTTTAGGTAATCAGTTTCATATATCACAGGTGAGTTCAACATTTTAGAAATCACTACAACATTAAATTATAACTAAAGTGAAAAGAATGTGCAGAAAAACTCCACAAGAATATATTTTAAAGAGAAATTAGGATCCTTAATTTAAGTACTTTGTACTTTTACTACTTGTAATAAATACACATTAAACGTAAACATTAATTTTAATTTGCGTTCATGAAAATTTGCAGTACTAGCATTATCGTGTGATAAAATCGAGCCATTATAGCTCTTTAAGTGAAGATTTTCATATTTTTCGGAAGAAATTAACGTAATCGCTTTAAATAACAAAAAGAACAACTAAAGAGGCACTGTTTATGCATTAGCGTGTGTTTTGGGCACCATGTATACTTGTGTTAAAATATAACGATGCATATGATATGCGATATATACATTTAATATTTTTTCCAAAAGGATCGTATTTTATTTGAAATTTGATATCCTTTTCCTTGACTAATACCACGTGTCAAATATACACTATCATTGTTCGAATAGTAAATAATATAGTTTATATTTAAAATAATGTACATCGTTTCACCTTACTTATTTCCGTTTTGCAAGACTCATGCAGCTCAGCAATGAAATTAAACGCCTATAAATCATGTGTGTAGTGCTGACAAATCATACAGCTCCTAATATAAAATTCCGTATATATTTCAGGATCGTACCGGATCCTTTAGGAATGACAGCGATAACATATACGAAAACACAGAACAGGAAAGCACGCAAAACGGGAACAAACCTTTTAAGTGTGAATTATGCGCATATAATTGCACTCTAAGGAGTTACCTGAAGAAACACATGATGACTCATACAAGGGAGAAACCATTTCAGTGTGAATTATGCGGTTATAAGTGTACTGTAAGCAGTCACCTGAAACAACACCTGAGAACTCATACGGGTGAGAAACCTTTTCTCTGTGAATTATGCGGATATAAGTGTACTGTAAGAAGTCAGCTAAAACAACACCTGAGAACTCATACAGGTGAGAAACCTTTCCAGTGTGAATTATGTGGACATAAATGTACTTTAAGAAGTGACTTAACGAAACATATGAGAACTCATTCAGGGGAGAAACCTTTTCAATGTGAATTATGTATGTATAAGTGTAGTCTAAGTAATAGCTTAAAGAAACACATGAAAACCCATACAGGAGAAAAGCCTTTTAAATGTGAAATATGTGGGTACAAATGTGCTGATAGCAGTACATTGAAATTGCACATGTTAACTCATACAGGGAATAAACCTTTTAATTGTACACTTTGCGGATTTAGGTGTACGGTAAGCAGTTACTTAAAGCGACACATGAAAACTCATACTGGAGAGGAACCTTTTAACTGTGAATTTTGCGCATATAAATGTACTGTAAGAAGTGACCTAAAGAAACACATGAGGACTCATACAGGGGAGAAACCATTTCCGTGTGAATTATGCGGATATCAGTGTGCTCTAAGCAGTCACCTAAAACAACACGTGAAAACTCATACAGGTGAGAAGCCATACCGATGTGAATTATGCGGATATAAGTGTACTGAAAGCTGTACCCTAAATCGACACATGAAGACTCATACAGGAGAGAAACCTTTTCAGTGTGAATTGTGTGGATATAAGTGTACTTTCAGAAGTGATTTAAAGAAACACATGAGAATTCATACCGGCGAGAAACCTTTTCACTGTGAATTATGCCGATATAAGTGTAGTGTAAACAGTAACTTAAAGCAGCACATGAGAACTCATACGGGAAAGAAATCTTTTAAGTGAGAATTATGCACATTTTAGTTTACTGTAAGCAATAACTTTAAGCGGCACATGGAAACGCAAGGGATAAACGTTTTCAGTGCGAATTATGCGGATATAATAAGTATAATACAAACAGTAATTTATAGCAACACATAAAAATTCATACAAAAGAGGCCCTTTAAGTTAGAATTATGCACATTTAACTCTGTTGTACAGTGAGTAAAATAGAACAGCTGTCTTTCTGTTGCTTCAGCAAGAAAAAGAAACCGTATAGTAAATACCGGGTTTCCGGCAGTATACATAATGTTGGACATAATCTAATTTTGAAACAATCATCAACATGAATGCCAATTTCAAATACATGCTTAACAGGAGATACAGTTTTATCTGATAATGTCAAAATAGTGACATTGGCCATGCGGTTGAACATGTAACACTGTTAGTAAATAAAGGAAGCATCAATGAAGCCAAAGAAGAAAAAGTATGGCAGCCAAACTCGGTAGATACCGCTGGCTCATCACTGCAAACACTCAGTGGTGATTGCAAATGTACGCACAAAGGATGTCAGACAAGAATCGAATTTTAAGCGCCATATCAAGGAAACCAACACTTCCAGAGAAGTATATTTAAGGTTCAGATCAGGCAATTTCTGCCATGAAGTATGTCTAAAAAGAAAATATTACCTAAAATAATCGAAGTTCGAAAGAAACGATGCAAATGGTAACGAGTGCAAAAGGTATTAGCAAGGCGATATGAGAATGTTTTATCTCTGTAGAATTTAAAGAGCAGAACAATTTCTTCCACTACACATTGCCTCTGATTTTATCCATTTAAACTTCTAATCTGCGATTTCTAATTACAAAGCTGTTTGATTATTTTCAAGTTTAACGCTATTAAAGTATTAGTCACACAATCGCATAAGGCAGAAATTGCTCGTAAGGTAATAGTTGATGGTAGAATGATACTAGTTGATTATGTGAATTGTGATTTGTTGGTGCTGTTATTCGAATGCCTTGAAGTGGATCGGTTAGAGTAGTGCAGAAAACCGTTTGGTGCAGAAATTTGCCCAAAGCCGACCTGTTACATATTCATCCTAAAGAAGCATCTTTTCTCAAGAATTCAATTTTTAAGCTTTGCTTCTTGTATCAAAGACTGATTCGGGCGATTTATATATATTTTTTAGACAATGAAAAGGAAGAGACCTTTACAAAATTTCCATGATCTTACAGCCTAGCTATGTAACTGGAAGTGGACGAGGCTATATGGCGTTACCTGCCTTTATTATACCACTCCTCGGTACTGTCAGCGAGCACGAAGCAGTCTTGGTTGAGTTATAATGATTTGGCTTAGTATTCCGGAGATCGAGCTTACAAATCACAACAGAAGACATCCCGACAAAATTGTTTTCCACATTCACACCAGGCAAATGCTGCAAAAATACCTAACGTATTCTCTGTCTGTGCACTATCTAACATCCTTTTCTCTGAACGCATAAGCCTTGATACTAGAAAATATGCCTATCAAATTTCTATATTATTCACCCCGACTGAAATTTTGCTTTCCCTTCACGGTATGGGATGCCTAAAGGCCATCATTCAGTTCCAGTTTGATAGCTTATATTCTTAATTCTCATACATACCAAGTTAATGCTGGAATAGTATCCGAAAATTAAGGCCTAGTCGATTTCATTCCATAATTCAGCCACCTTCATTAATGTTTATTGATCATAAAAGATTTTTTCATTCAATCAACATATTTTTGGTTTATAAATCATTCATTACCTACAAAATATAGCTGAAATCATCTGAATTTATGGCACCTTGGCATTTGCTTATGGCGAACTGATGAATAGACAAAGAGAAGCCAAGAAAAAACTGAAAACTGTTTGTTAGGCAAAATATGTTTTGATTGCAGTAAGTTACCCGACTGAAAGGGGCACAGTTGAGATGTTTGCTTTCATGATCTTTATAATTATTATTAACGTTTTAATACAATTTTCTTCATCTCATCTTAAATAAAGAAAGTTGTGCTGTTAGTATAACACTGCAAAAAGTATTTGGAGGTACTGGTACCTCAAGAAGCACAGTCATTTTAATATATGTTGTAGTTCACAACAAGTTTCTCTTGCTTGTATAATTAAAAACGGGCTGATATTCAATAAACTCGTTTGACACATAAAACATTTGTACTTTTTTTTATTCACACGCTTAAATGCTGTATAACTACCATACATATTAACATAGTCTGCCTTAGCATTGTCGAAAATTAAGTTGTCACAAGCGAAGATTTCATTCCGACCATTTTTTTAAATTTATTGTCTATGACCTAATATCGATCAAAATTACTAGCATCCTTCTCCTGTGTGTTTCATCACTACTAGTTTGAAAAAGAATAGCAATAAATCGCATATCAAACTGCAGGAAGTTGCATTTTTTTCTCATTTTGGGACCCACCTTCCACCCCTGTCTCTATGCATTCATTGCACAAAATTGTTTGTGCACCTCCAATGGCGTGCAGCACGAGCAGTTGTTCGGTCTTCCCATTTTGGGACAGGCAGTCCCTAGAGATTCTCGGATTGCCGGTGTTCCAACAGTCCGAAAAGCTCCTTTGTTCCCTCAGCTTTGACTTCGGGTGGTGCGGAACGGACTTTGGACCAGGCGTCCAGAATGTTCTCCTGGTCTTTGTTCCTAATTTTGGAACTTTTCTTGGGGGGATGCCCTACCATTATCTTTTATTTGCAATTTTATACAGAAAACATTTAACGTATAGAACAACACACATGCACACAAGTACAGCACAACATAGACGTCGACTCAAGATGGCTTCTTTTTCTGAAACGATAAGAAAAAAGGGGGAGGGAAATGAAGCTGGACTGCAATGTAAGTATTACTGGTATTTTCTCACAAAGTTTTTGCTGGTTCGTTCTGTTTTTCTATTCCTGGTTCCCATCCTCCTTTACTCATGAAGTTGGTCTTG
Source organism: Lepisma saccharinum (assembly GCA_022664845.1). NCBI lineage: Eukaryota > Metazoa > Arthropoda > Insecta > Zygentoma > Lepismatidae > Lepisma > Lepisma saccharinum. The sequence goes on along the minus strand of JAGDQP010015999.1, from coordinate 7,987 downwards.
TTCTTCAAGTCACAATCACATCACATACACAACACTTAAAGGCTAATATATTTAAAAATGCTTGAATGTTTGTGTCCTGGATTCCAGGTCACTCACATTTACTTTCTGTTTTATTTACTTTTTTCGGTTTTTTGTTTTAATCTTCCATTATATTTGGCCTCCCGTCACACACACGCACACTACTACTTGGGCGTCTCTTTCTGCCGGGTTCCTGCAACAAGCAACCCACCAGGACACCGCTGGTTTCCAGCGGTCACACACTCGCTCACTATTACGGATTTTCACTGATCTTGATTTCATTTAGCTTGATTTTGTGCACTTGTTGGTTTAGTTATTTTTTTCGTGAAGTTTTGTTATTTGTTTATTGTTAAGTTGCTTAGGTTATGTATTTCAGTTTCGGGTTGTTCTAGTTCCCGGATTGTTCCATCCCGCCTGCTGATAGAGATGTTCACGCTTGTCGAACCGGCCGCGCAAACGCACCTCACCCGCTAGGTCCACGTCACGTTTCCCTCCATGCGGTATCACCTCCGTAACCTGCTTTCTATTGGTCTTCGCCGCACCCGGCCTCCGGATATAAATTTCCTTCTGTGATACTCGGTTACTTTTTGGGTTATCTCCTGGAGAACAATCGCCAGTTCTGGTGTTCTCAGAACATGTGCGATTTCCATATCCTCCAGGAGAGTTCTTTGTTCGCCGACCATGTTTTCTGTTTCTTCACATTTTATCATTACGTGTTCCGGGGTAGCGACCGACCCACAGGCGCGACACAGGTTGTCCTCCACTATATTAATATCTTTTAGTTTCTGCCTGAATGGGCCATGCCCTGTGAGGAAGTGTAGCAGACCTCCCGTAATCACGTCGAGCTCCATCCTGCCAGCCACGTCCGGTATTATGCTATATAATCTTCTAGCTTTCGGATATTCTTGCCATAGATGCTGCCATGCATTGGTTAGTATTTCCTACACATCCTGCTTGTCTACAGGAGCATGTAGTACCCTAGTGACTTTTTCGTTATTTTTCTTTTTTATCCAATACATAGCACCTAGCTTTTTGACTTGTAGGTGCAATGGCAGGATTGCTGCAGCCACCTGGAGTGCCTCCACCGGCATTGTTCTGTATGCTTCTGTGAGTCTTATCAGAAGTTGCCTTTGAGCACGGTTGATTGTTTGACATTGTCTAACATCGTCCATCCGGTGGCTCCAGACGCTGGCGGTGTATCCGACTAAAGATCTTATTATCACGTCATGGTACAGCTTAACAATTTTGATCGGTATTATTATTGATTTTCATTATTGGTCCTCTGTTAAGATTAAGTTTTCCTTTAAATAGTACAAATTTTGTTTTCTCTGCTGAGACTGTTAATTTATTATTACTTCACCATCACGCCATTTCTCTTGTGACTGCGTTAGATTTCCTTTCTATCTCCAATCTGCTGCTTCCTTTTATTACCACCGCCAGGTCGTCCGCAAACCCTACCAACCGTTCTACCTCTTGTAATTCATTAAGCATCTCCAGACATGGCTGGAAGGTTTGGTCCCAGAAGATCGGCCCCAGAAGCGACCCCTGAGGACAACCTCTTGTCGGTCTTTTGCCCACAACTCCATCGGCCGTACTCACTTCTATTACAAAAATAGTCTTTAATCACTTTCCAAATTTTTTTGTGAATTTTTAGTTTTTTTGTCTCTCTCAGTAGAGCTGGCCACCACAAGGTTGTCGAACGCCCCCGCTATGTCAAAGAATATTCCTATAGTATATTTACACTCGTCATTATTAAGTTGCTGAATTTTGTTACAGAGCTCGTTGATGGCGTCTTCAGTAGATTTATTTTTCCTAAAACCAATATGTAAGTTGCATTTATTAATATTTGTCCTTTTATTATTTATCTTCCTTGCGATTACCTTTTCGAATATTTTGCTTACGACGTTTAGCAGGCAGATAGGTATATATGACTTAGGGTTTGTTCTCTCCTTATCCTCGCCTTTCAGGAGTATAACCAGCTTTTCCTTCTTCCACGAGTTGGGGAAGATGCCTTGTTCCAAGCATTCGCGAAAAAGTCTTAGGAGGTATGGAGTCCAGATATCTTTGTTTTCTTTATAGATTTCGCTCCTTATATGATCTGGGACTGGGGCCTTTCCATTTTTAAGACTTTTTATAGCTTGTTCAACGTCCGAGTTTGTAACGTTGAGCTCTTCATTATTTTCTTTCTCTTGCTCGGGGTTATAGGTCATGGATGCTTCCCTCGTCAGTGTATTCTGCTCATTAACCTCATTTTCTAAATCATCGGGGAACAGTTTTGCTAAGATTAACTCTGTTGTATCTTTCCAGCTGGTGGTAAACTGCCCATTATCGTTTTTCGAAGTTTTTAGGTGCCCTTCGTCTTTATTTTACTCATCACAATCTTGTATGGCGTTCCCCATGGGTCTAGACTAAGATTATCCTCTACGAATTAGTTCCAGGTTCTTTTTTGTGTTCGTGTAGGTCTTTCGCGAATTGTTGTTTGATTTCCCTATACTTGTTTAGCCTGCTTTGCCTTAATTCGTGGTCTCCAGCCGCTCTGTAACTTCTTCTAGCTCCTTTTCTTTATCTTTTTAGCTTATCTAATGCCGCTGTCCAATACGTTTTCTTATTTTTAGTTCCACCTTTTTTATTTGGGATGGCTTCTTCGATGGCTTTCTTTCTGACCAGCTCTAGTTTCTCCGTCAAGTTATCAATATTACAGTTTCTGTCAATCTGTGGGAAGTGTACTTTGGTATTAAATTTTTTCCAGTTTATTTTGTTTACATTATATTTAAATGCAGTTTTGTCTTCTTCATCCTCTTCATGATCTTATTGTTTTAGATTGATGTTAAATCCGATGGCATTATGGGCACTCGTTGTTGCATCTTTCACGACTCCAATCCGTTAAGTCATTATACACGTTTCCTCTGGACAAGCTAACATCGATATTTGACTCCGCCCCAGCCCTGCCCCTAAATGTCGACGGTTGTCCTTCTCTATTGTGGATGTTTAAGTTAAACTGTTGGATCAGCTCTTCGAACATTTGCCCATTACAGCCAGATCCGGGGCAGTGTCACAGCGCGGACTTCGCATTAAGATCCCCCAAAATCAGTATATCGCTATTATTAAATGCAGTATATTCTCCAGTCTCATTACAAACATCTCGGTCGGAAGAGAGAACTGACAGTAAATATTGACCACTAACAGCTTTCTCTATTTAGTAGTTATCTCGATACTGGACCCACCTGTCCGAGTATTGGGCATGCTCTAGGATTTCTATATTCTTATTGAATATCAGCGTTGCAACCATAGGATTCTCCTCCCTCGGCAGCACCACCACGACATCGATCGGGAATCGCTGCTGCCTTTCCTTTCTGGTGTACGGTTCCTGTAGGCATGCTACGTCCACGTTCTCCTCTTCACATAGGTGTGTCAGCTCAGCGCATGCTAGTTTAGATCTGGGTGATATTAGTCATGGTTGAGATATTAGTCGTGGTTTATGGTTGTCTAGTGTAGACGTTGCATGCAGGAAAATTTTCTGGTGGATTGATGGCTATCCGCCCATATGCCATGACAAACTGCCGATAGACGTTCAGTCGGAAAGTCTCGTTTCTTGTTTCAAAAACCTTGTCTACAAGCTTGAGAAGGTCGCCTGGGTCCGAAATAATTCCATCTGATTTTAGACTGATTCTGTCTATCTCTTCAATTATCGGGAAGGTGATGCTTTTCCCTTGTTGGTGTATGTTCCTTATGATGACTCTCAGTACAGCCGTGAGAGTGTTGGTCTCCTCAAGTCTCGACAGGTTATAGTCCAGTTGCAGGGTGGTGTACAGACTTCTGGAGTGAGATGCAATCATCTTCGTTTCTTGGTCCGTCAGCTCTCTCTCCCCCGGGTCAGGCATGTTCTGAGTAGTGTCTATTGTTTCCATTTTCGGTATTTCTACGATTGCAGGATCGCTCCTATCCTCCTTTGCTTTACCTATTCTTTTTGTACAACCTCGGGATCCAGGATTTCCAGCTCTTCTTCTTCCTGTACGTCCTTTCCTCTTCGGCTATAGTCTGCTTGTCCTCCCCGCTTTCTCCCGAATCGTCATTCGAATCCGCTGCCTGTTCCTCTTTTCCCTCTGTTTTCCGCTATATTTTCCTTGTTTATTTGATTTTCTTCTAGATTTCTGATGTCTTCCAAATTACTTTTTATTGTCTCAAAGAGTAATTGGTCATTTATTACCATCTCGAATCCGATGTTTTTTATTTTGTTTTCCCACCTCTTCATAATCTTTAATACTTCCTTTGGGGTAGCTTTCCAAAGGCCCATTCCTATGACTGGGATTGTTATCTTCTTTCTTTTTGATCCTTGCATTATTGACAGCAGATCCATAAGAAAATCCAGGTCCGCGAGAAAGTTTTGCTTCGAAGACTTAGTATGCAGTACCCTGCAAACGTATCTGTTTTCACTAAAAAAGATTTCCAAAAACCGTTTGTGTCTAACTTCGATCTCCTCCCTCTCGTAATCATCCAGGTCAAAGCCGTCGTGTGACAGGGCAACCACCTGGGCGAAGCCTCTCGGGAAAGTTCCTAGTTCCGGGTTTACAAAGTGCAAAACTAATTGGTTTCTGTCATCTAGGTGAATGTGTAATAATTTTTCTTTTAAGTATTTGTCCGTATCAATAGCGTTACTCTTTTTAATCCAATTGTTAAAAATATATTTTTTCTTATTGTTAAATTCTGCCAATCTTTCTGTACTCCTTTTCTGTCTGCACGGGGGGTTTCTTCTTTTGTGTTTTTCTCCTCTCCTTCCGCTGGTGTTTGGTTAGGGTCCATAATCGAACTTTTCTATTGTGCGTTGGAGTTGCATCTTATATTGAGAGCACTCCTGTTGTGTTTTTACCCCGCACTTCTTCCCTTTTTTATGACATGGTATACATACTTTATTTTTGTTTTTGTCCGGTGTTCTTACTCTCTTTTTGCTTGTTTCGGAGTCTTCTGTCATAGTAGGTGTTCCAATCCCTTGGACGTCCATCGCCTCCCCACGGGACAGGCTCATTTTCCTTACCCTTCTTAACTCCATCAAAGTTTCTGATGTCTTATTTGCCTCTTCCCATTCGGCATTTACTTCTGCTAATATCTTGTCCTCCAGTTCTTTGTCCTCTTTGGATGATCTTGATTTATTTGCATTTATTTCTTTTTTTTTTAATCTTTTACGACCACTTCAGCTTATATGGATTAGTTGCTGATATTTCCTTCCCGTACGAATTACGAAAGTTTCTCCATTCGGTTTCGAGCTTCTTCATTCCGGATTTATTTATGTCCGAGTATTCCATTATGGCTCCCGTCGACAGCCTTCTTTTTAATCTGTCTGTCATATCCGAGTTCACGAATTCTTAACCATACACGCCCTGGGTCCTTCCCTAATACTTACTATTGTGAGTGTCAGCAACAACATTCCCGGAGACGCAGTTCAGAGAGCACGAGACCCAGGAAGCCGTAGCGCCCGATGCCTCCTTGAACACGATAAAAATTGTTTAAGATACTGTTCTGTTCAGTTTATTCCGCTTGGGTTACCAAGTCACTCATTACACACTATAGAATATTTACAGAGTTTGCCTGGTCGTTATGCAACCACCCAAACTCAAATGTGTGGTTGGTTGCCTATCGCTAACTTCTATTCCATTTAGTTCTCTTTTTAAATTTCTTTTCGTTCGTTCTTCCGGTTTCGTTTTCAAATGCTGAGTAATGGTTTTCACATTATAACACGTACGCTCTATGTTGCCCCGAACGTGGCTTTTCTTGTGGTTCTATAAGATTTACGTGTACAACTTCGCCACTCAATAACTCCCCTCCAAAAAATCGGGGGAAGTTGGTGCTTGCTCTAGTTTGTCACACTTACGAAGTACACCACTACCACTCTAGTAAATTGCATTATCCTTTTACATCAAATTCGAAATAGGAGCCTGAGACATGTTTTTGTGTACTTCATTACGTATGAGACTGAATTGGTAATTAAACGCTGTCAAAGTATACCGGCCTTTATTTATTGCATGACTCTTACATTAGACGATCGGCACCCTCAGCTCTATAGAGATGATAACTAGTGTACCAGGATGAACAAGTGCATTATAATCTATTGTACAGCCACAAAGTAAATGGAAGTTGGATGTTTAAGAAATAGAAGCGCCTAATAGACGACCAACATGACAGTATAAATGTACGCTAAAACATGGCATGCCAGGTTATTCCTCCATTTGAAGGAAGATAGATTTAGTCTGAACATCATTTAGAGAACCAGGAGGGGCACAAATTGCATTCACGTTAAGTTATAAGAGATAGAAACTAAAGCAACGAAAAGGAAAATAATAAAAGTGGACATAATGCAGGATTTATGTCCTGCAGACATTTTATGGCGTCCTCGAGATATTTGATGGGTGTCCCGGAGATAATTGACGGGTGTCCTGGAGATATTTGATCGGTGTGCTGGAAAAATGTAAGCTTTGTCCTGGTGATATTTGATCGGTGTCTTGGAGATATCTGATGGGGTCCTGGAGATATTTGATCGTTGTCTTGGAGATATCTGATGGGGTCCTGGAGATATTTGATAGGGGTCCTGGAGATATTTCATGGGTGTCCTGGATATATTTGATGTGTGTACTGGAGATATTTGAACGTTGTCCTGGAGATAATTGATGGGTTTCTTGGCGATATTTGATCGGTTTCCTGGAGAAATTTCATCGGTGTCCTAGAGATATTTGATGGGTGTCCTGGAGATATATATCCGTGTTTTGGAACTAAATGATGGATGTCTTTTAGATATTTGATAGGTGTCCCGGAGATATTTGATCTGTGTCCTGGAGATATTTAGTGGGTGTCCTGGATATATTTGATGTGTTTCCTGGAGATATATTGGATGAGTTTCCTGGAGATATTTGTGGGTGTTTTGGCGATATTTGAAAGGTGTCTTGGAGATATTTGAACGGTGTAATGGAGATATTTGATGGGTTTCTTGGAGCTATATGTTGGGTGTCCTGGAGATATTTGATCGGTGTCCTGGATATATTTGATCTGTGTCCTGGAGATATTTGAACGGTGTCCAGAAGATATTTGATGGGTTTCTTGGAGATATTTGAGCGGTGTCCTGGAGATATTTGATCGGTGTCCTGGAGATGTTTGATCAGTGTTCTGGTGATATTTGATCGGTGTCTTATAGATATTTGATAGGGTCCTGCTGATATTTGATCGGTGGCCTGGAGATATTTGATAGTTGTCTTGTAGATATTTGACAGGTGTCCTAAAGATATTTGATAGGTATCTTAAAGATATTTGATTGGTATTCTGGAGATTTTTGATCAGTTTCCTGGAGATATTTGATCGGTTTCTTGGAGATATTTGATCGGTGTTCTGGAGATATTTGATCGATGTTATGGAGATATTTGATGTGTGTCCTGGAGATATTTTGATGTATGTCCTGGAGATATTTGATGGGTGTCCTGGATATATTGGATGTGTGTCCTGGAGACATTGGATAAGTTTCCTTGAGATATTTGATGGGTGTCCTTGCGATATTTGAAGGGTGTCCTTGAAACATTTGATGGGTGTCCTGGAAATATTTGATCCATGTCCTGGAGATATTTGATGGGTGTACTGTAGATATTTGAACGGTGTCCAGGAAATATTTGATGGATTTCTTGGAGATATTTGATCGGTGTCCTGGAGATTTTTGATCGGTGTCCTGGAAACATTTGAACGGTGTCCTGAAGATATTTGGTCGGTGTCCTGGAGATATTTGAACAGTGTCCGAGAGTTATATGATAGGTGCCCTGGAGATATTTGATGTGTGTCTTGGAGATATTTGATCGGTGTCCTGGAGATATTTAATGGGTTTCTTGGAGATATTTGATCGGTGTCCTGGAGATATTTGATGTATGTCTTGGAGATATTTGATCGGTGTCCTGGAGATATTTGAACGGTGTCCTGGAGATATTTGATGGGTTTCTTG
>JAGDQP010015998.1:30079-41446 GCA_022664845.1 Lepisma saccharinum | reverse complement strand
GTCGTTGGTACAATCCAGAGAAGCAGCCATGGCCTCGGATACAATTGGGGTACATTGAATAAAAATAACGGAGCAGTGGAAATATAAACAAAGAAAGAAGACAAGATAGTAACATTTGAAGACCACAGAAAGAGAATGTGATATGTCCATTTTCCTGATTTTACAGAAGAGCGTTTTAAAAGTCCAGAATTAGCATTGCGTATACCTGAACATCAAATAAACATTTGCTCGTAGCAGACGGATTAGGCATGTTATCTTCAGGCATGATTGCTTGTTATGAAGGTCCTTGAAAGAGCTAACTGATGGAACTCTTTGTACGAATTTGACCAAAATTATATTTTCCTGTGGTCTTGATTTGGTAAAGCCGTTCCTACATGTTTCATCAATTCTATAACATAAAAGTAGCAGTTTGTTCCAAAATAGGTCAGCGCATTAATTGCAATAATAATCTCACCAATTCTAACGTAAACAGATCTACACTACTTACAAGATTACAAAGTTTCATTTTTAAATCCATCCGTCTTCTGACTTTTAGTTGTTAATCTTATTATGAAATATATAAGTCAAAATAGTAGGTTTGGAAGTTAAGGTGGTAGGCCTACATATTAAACTAAATCCGTTCATTCATCATGTGTATGAATCGATAACATACGGTATGATCGAAAAAATGTAAATTATATTTATACACTAATTTTGTTGTTGCCTTACAGTACTTTAATTTCTTTTATAAATAGCCAAATCTTAGAAACCAATGAAACTGTTTATTATTAAGAAACAAGCACTGAAGAATCGTAAAGTAGGATGGGTTATATGAAAACATTCCAAGAGGAAAAGGAAAATGTAACATACTTTAGAGTGAGCGAACTTAAACAGAGTCATCTCCATTAAGCAATAAAGTGAAGTTACATATTGTTAACTTGAACAGTACATTATCTATAAACCTAACTTAAGGTAACCTTGTTATTTGATGCCTCAATTGAGAGAAAGAACATTTTACAGCTAGCCCGTACCCATCATGGTAAAAGGAAAGTGTCTCCCATAAAGATTTATTCATTAAAATTATATTAAATCAATTATATAACTAAAACCATTAAACTTCCTTTATTTATTTCTTCTATTTCGACAGGTTTCAACTTGTTTTGAAGAAGGGAGACACTCAATACAGCCTTCAAAGAAAGCGAACCTTTCATGAGCTTTTAATCTATATCCTACCTTGGGAATCTTACTATGATTAAACGCACACCTTCTTTTTTCCTAATACTTCTATGCGTATAAGTGCCGAAAACACTTACACGCTCTTTCGTCGAAGCTTAATTAGCTCTACAACATATGAAAAACTAGTTGAGTCATCTCCTACCTCTCAACAAGAAAACGTAACAAACTCTCCTCTTCCGCAAACTTCCATGCAGATAAGTGTCGAAAGCAGTAATTGCCCATATTTTCTGGAAACGATTATACCCTCCTTAGACGAAGCTTAAGTAGGTCTACAACATATCTAAACACGTTGAGGTCACTTCCTACTCCTAGTCCAGAATTCGAACAATTCTGTCGTCCTCCATATACTTCCGTGTTAATTTTAAGTACCGAAAAATATACCTTCCCGTTGTTTGTTGGGAAAAAATATATATTACTCAGGTCAAAGCCTACTTTCATTCCCTATCCTTTTCAATTGGTCGCGTTTTAGGCACGCAGCCTATGGAAAGAGGAACACAGTTCTTACTTTCCATACAGTTGTCTATCCATAACATTTATTTATTGTTATGCCACCAACATTGACAAATTGTCTATCAAGTTACATAATTAGCGATCGATTGTAACCTAAGTAGTTCGAGGTAGACTTTAATTTTTAAATACATTGATTGATCGATCGAAATTTAAAAATCAAAATATCGATATTGAGAAAAATCATATGTCGATATATCGAATTATTTTTCTATATGAATTCGATATCGAGTTTTCGATTTCTAACGAGTTTTGGACATGAAATGTTAGATAATTCGATCTTTGATATATCGTGCAATTTTCGATATCCAAATTTAAGAATCGCACAGTCCTAGTTCGAGGATTAAACCCTATTTTCAAGCTCATTAAACTTAACGGTTGTAATAGATGATTTTTTCTAAAATAAAATAAAATAACGTTCTAAAATGTTTTGTAACGTTTTACGTGCTTTCATTCTAATGTTCTAATTTGAATTCTACTTCCGAAGTTTGTGAGGATGATTTTCAATCTACCCATAAATACATATAGTTAGGTGTATTGTCAGAATTACAATAGACTACTGTGAACAATATATATATATATCCTGTTTCTTATTAAATTAGCAAGATGGTTTGTTAGCATTATAGCTAATTATACTACAATGCATAGTTGAATTACGGATGGGGAAATCATGTCTGACCACACGTAGTGTAACCTTTAGGTTTACTCCGATTATTTATTCAAGTGTGCGTGCATTACTCAAAATATTATTGTGGTTTTTTTTTTAATTACATTTCCAGCTTATATGAAAAGGTATGTAGAAAGTTGCTAGCACTTAATTAATTTTTAATCATTTATATATTGTTTATCAGAAGATCCCCATATTACGTTAAGTGATTTACTTTCATATATTATATTATTCTATGTTTTCCTTTTTTGCATTCAGTCTCTCTCGTTTTCTATATACAGTATAGGATTTTAGCCAGCTTCTGCTAGTTCAGCAAAACCTTTCCACTCGCTTCCTCTCTCTGCTTTCTTCCCAACGACTTTTTAAAACTTTTTTTTAAATACCGTTATACGGGGAGTATAAAATAGCAAGCTTCCTTAGCCTTTGACTCATTCTCACTCCTTCGTTTAAACTCTTCATTCTTCGCTTCCACGTCGTCAGTCAAACTACCTCCCTCCGTCAGTTGTATAGGCTTCGGACTCTGAAAAAACTAAAGTAGTGTCTTTGGTTAAGTTACATTTTGAACTTTATCGTCGCTTCTGGAGTTAATGCACTCTTAGAAATTAGACTCATACTTTTTCGTAGCAACGAGCGTAAGCATCGGACACAGGATGTCTCACGAGTCATGTTAATTTTCTTCTTGACCGTGTATATGTGGAAAAGGCTACTTAGCTAATGTGCTCGTAATTATCTCACCTCCTTTTCCCGATCTTGTGTGATCGGATAGCTAACTTCTTTTTTTGCTTAGTGATTGCTGTTTGATAATTGATATTACACATAATCTCGTCCGTATGTGTTATGCCAACCCAATGGAATATTTGAGAATTTTCTTCCACCTCATTTCTCAAGGTTAGGAAGGCCTTATGTGGTCATAATTTATTAGTTTGTGTTACTATCCCTTATGTGGGAAATAATATAAAGTTCTCCTATCTTGATTTCTCTAGGACCTAATGTGGCTAATTTGTTCATTATTAATCCGCATCGTTCTTCCGTAAGTGAAACGTTGTCGTCGCCCTAGTAGAGATCATAGTTGCAAGTAATTCTAGCATTCTGATCAAGTTGAAACATTAATTATAATTCTACTGATCTTATTACTGAACTGCGGCAGGTTCTTATGAGAAAGTGAAGTTCTTTCCGTTGCGGTTCTCTTCAAAGTGATGACACCACCACCTTCAGGCTGATATCCTATGTGAAGTCAGTTTTTGTCTTCCTGTGAATACCCTTTTGTGGACTAGTAGCAACTTCATGACGTTGTAGGTTATTGTACCTTGCCAGGCCAGGCTGCATGTAAATTTGCCATGGGCTCGCAGGGCCACCAGGCTGGACTTCTGGCCACTTAGACCACTTTCGTCCTCATGATTTAAAATTTTAATTTATGTTTATTAATTAATTTGATTTTAGAGAAACGGAAATCTGTAAGCAGGATCAATTTCTAAATTTGTAATGGGAAAAATTTAATTTGATTGTAAATATTTCTTATGCTGAAAGAAATACTAATTTTGTATGGTAAAGTGCACAGGAAGTGTAAAAGAAGTTTAAGAGCCATGATTGTCACTTGTTTAAATATAGGAATCACCTCGTGTTGGTGGCGGATTATTAGAACCTTGACCTGACCCCGTTAGTAATTTTTCTTCAACACCAGAGCTCAGTAACAATTAAGTGACGTATTAGAATCAACATCCTACAAAGCCAGATCAATACTTTCTTTCTTTTTTTACAACACTTTTTTATCAATCCCGTAAGAATGTCTGTCTCTGAAATTTTAAATTAAGTAGCTGGAACATTTGTTGTCATGTAATTGTACATACATATATTATTCGTTTCAAATACCTATCTTATTCTAAATATTTAGAAGAGAAATAAAATCAGAGAGTAGTTTTAGCCATCACATAGTATACATATCGTACTCTATTAACTCCGCTCTTGGCAAGTGTAATTAGAGAAAATTAAGTATTGATGGTGGAAGCAATCCAAGCGAGAATCAAAACTAAAAACCTCATGCCCCTAGACAAAAAAAATGAGGCAACAAAAAATAGTCTACGATATATAAAACCGTCTACGATATATAAAACCACAATAATCACCAACACAGCACGGAAGCACAAACTAAACAAGCAAGCTCAAATAGTATTTTTTTTCTTTAATTACATAGTTACAGAAACTATACACATACTCCTAGAAACTGACCTATAACGACAATATCGCATTGCTTAAGGTACGGACGATATTTTATTGCTATTGTGACCATATGTATTGCTGAACGACCTCCGAACACGACGTAATCTATGTCAACACATTACAAAAAAAAATCTAGATCACGCCGCCGCTAAAGTAAAATGCTAAGGGCCCACAGGGCCACCGTAGCTGGACTTCTAGCTCTAATAAGCTACTTTCGTCCTTCGAGTTAATTTCAGACTCCAAAATTATTACTATTCTTGTTGTCTGGCGTTTAGAAATGATAGCTATCGTAGCGCCATCTATTGAACACTTCTTAAGGAATTACTAAAGATTGCGAAACTACTTAAAATTACTTAAAATTGTTCTTATTGTTCGTAATCATAACAAGAATACTCATGTCATAATCTAACACGAGGCCATAACAAATTGTTCGGCATCCTTAGCTACATTTTTCTAATTTCTCTCGATTCGAACAAACAAGTAGGCGTGCTCCAGGAAATGTATGTTATACGTATTAGTATTTCTTTCATCTTCAGTGCATGCGCATCCAACAACCATGGCTATGAGTCGAACAGCAATAAAAATATATTGCCAAACTTGTAGGTCATGAAGGAATATGGTTTAATCAACAATACATATGAGATTACCAGCAATATAAAACTTAACTCTAATTGTTTAGGAATCTGACCTATACAACAATAAAAGATATAGGCAATTTAGCACAAGGGTATTGTTACCGTAGCACAATTATAGATAGTTGGATTTCCCAGGGTTTTTCTTAATGTGTACATTCGGCAAAAGCAAAACAACAACTAGCCTGACACGACAAGAAGAAATCCGGTCCTCTTTGACAAATTAGCACGATTTGTAACTTCAGACGAGAAAGATACTAATTTTAAGTGACACACACAGCTTCTCAACGAAGAGTGCACGACCTCCACGTAACAGTGCCTATAACAACATGAGATGAGATGATATTTAAAGTCGGTTGTTGTCGTTTTAAGCCTTAACTGTGTTGGTGGGCTATCTGAATACCCCATCGCCTCTAACATATTCTTCCTTAACATATTTTTGTCTTCTTGTACACCAATGTTTCCGTCCATCTCAGTGATCTGAAGTTTTAGTGTGCACGTGAAGTTGTTAACGCATGCCCTTACATTCTTCATCTAATAATAATAAATTATTAGAATGCAAGAATAGTCCAGGAGCATAGTTACGTCAGCTTTTTATTCTTGTCTATAGTTTCATATTTCAATAATTTAAAATAGGAGTTGCTTGTATTTTAACGTACATGTTAGAGTCGTTATAGCAGAAACATATCTGATAATTACGCTAGTACTAAATCTTCGGTCAACACCAAATCCTTAGTTTCCTTCAGAACGATTTACAGTATGACGTTGAATCAAACGTCGATAGTGATTTGCATATTAAAAACAGTGGAAATTATGAACAGAGTGAGAAAAATAGAACATTTGATGATGCCTATAAATCGTCGGGTGAGTTTTTGTTTGGCAAGAATAAATGGAACAAAATATCTGGTGAAGAAACGTTCCAGATCTTCCAATATTATAAATTCTCACGAAATCGCATATTTCCAGAAAAGAAAGAACATATCTTCCGAAAGAATTATTGTAAGAACTTGTGAAAATGATAAGAGGGTAGATACCTAGGAAACCCGAAGAGCATGGAGCTGAAGAAAAGGCAAGTAAAATTCAAAAAGATGTTCATTTTGCTCACTGCCAATTGAAAGAAAAAAGAAAAAGTGACGTGGAAGAAATGCAAGAGAAGTATTTGCAACATAATCACTATGATTGTCCAGTTTGTGTTTAACATTCTCTATAACCATGGCACCAAGCAAAAGGTTTGAATATTATTTTACTCTTGTCTGGATTATGTTTAACATTTCCTGTAATCATTATACGAAGTAAAAACTTTACACTATATTTTAAAGTTAATTTTTCATCAGCAAACAAACGTGATTTTTACCGGTACAGTTAAGGTTGTTGATAATCAAGTAGATCCGGAGTGATAAAGCCTGATTTTATATGACAGGTGTGCTATTTTGAAAATTTCATAACATTCAGCTTAAAACTTGCATGTCTTTTAAGCAGAGGCTATTTATTACACTATTGACAAATTTGTTTCTTGGCTGGATTTCTGAAAACTCCATAATTGGCTCAGTGTTACTAGAAGAAAATGTGTAGGCTATATATATATTTTGGGAATCTTGTTATCAATTTTAGGACTGGATTTCAACTTGAGTGTGTTCCTTCTAACGTGCCAGTAAAATTGAAAACAAGGCGTTACAACAATCAAGAAGTTAATTATGCCTTTCCTCAATAAGATACGGTACGTAACATTTCGAATTTTTAACTCAATTCTGTTTCTATGGAAAACCAGAAGTCTTGTAAGTGAGTGTAACTTATCAAATGTATACATTCTCGTCTTAAGATCTAACCTTATTTTTACAGTAACATATTTTCGAGTATAGATCAGAGCTTCTTTCGAGCATCTGCAGTCTATAAATCCCGAGCATGAAGCAGTGAAAGGAAAAGTGGTGCAAGTCAGTTTATTTAATATTGAGTTAAGTCACATCTGTATTCTTCATATTCAAATCTATTTGATGGACAAGTGGTGCAAGTCGTAACTCTCTTGCTAATCACATAGATAGCAGCACTTACTTGGATTTCATTAGAGCTTTTTTTTTTACTTAAACCTTTTGTTTCTCAAATTGACTTCAAGTTGACTTACCCCACTTTACCTTTCAGCGCCTTAATTAATAATTACTTCACTTTATAGATTATCTCATAAACTTGAAGATTACTTCAGTAATAAGTCGATAATACTTCGATTCCATTTTGTTAATCTTCTTTTGTTCTCTTTCTCTCTTCCTTCGTTTTTATTTCTTTTCTACTCTGGCTTTGTCAGTCTTGAAGTCTGACAGCAGATTTCGATATCACACGTATTGTAATTACTCAGCTCGGAGTACTTCTGATGAAGATTTCACTTAATTAGGGTTTTGCATTAAGTGTTAATACTCTTTTGGGATTTTCCTAAATAACGTTTATCTTCCAGGGCCTTAGAAACCAAAGCTGAATCTTGAGATTAAAAGAAAGCATGTTCTCCGACTATTTACCGAATTTATCATTTTTACTGATTTCGGAAGCTCCAACTTATAATAGTCCTTTTAATAATATACTAAATACTTTCAGAAGCTAGGAAGTATTACACTAGTAATATTAATATTCCGGTGGTCATAACTCATAAGCTCCTTCTTTCTTACACTCAAGTATATGTCTTTATGTTACATTTTGTTCATCTACTTGGACTGCAAGGGTGTTAAATATTAATCTTTGTCAAGAAAAGAAACCAATATTCACTGAAAAAAGTTATTTATTGCGTAACAAAAAATACGGCGATAAATATATAAATATTACAAGCATATCTTTTTATTTAAAAAAACACATACCATGTGATACATATAAAAATGGCTCAGTCACACACACAAATATATACAGAAAGAAACTGAGACATCACATTGTTTGTACGTCTTGGCACAAGTCCATTTTTTCTAAGTACGTATAGATAAAATTACACGTTCAAAAGAACATTTCTTTAGAAAAGAAACCAAGTTATGTAAAAATAAAACACAAAGCGTAAAGCGGTGCACTATATTAAACATTATTGCTAAATAAATTTAAATGCCCTTTTCAAAGTTAGAAACTCGTATTATTATTAATATTTTACAGTGTACGAAGTGCAAGCACTATAATCAATATACAATATGTATAAAAAAAGTGCACATCTAAATATAACATTAGTTAATTCACAGCTTTCAAAACGTGCATGAATGGTTGAAATCCATACAGGCAAATACTTATGCATGCTTATAAAATAATGAAATAGTTGGCCACTCCATGAAACCGAGGTGGATGTTTCGCTCACATCGTGCGAACGAAATCATAAAGTACTTGAAACAATATGTTCATTGTTCTTAGAGTATACATATTGTTCTTATAATATGTTATTTTAAAGTTACGTCTGAATTAAAAATTACAAGTTAATATAACTTCCAAATTACTTACGTTCTGGGACTTGATACTGTCTGAACATAATTAAATTATTACAAACTACTCATTTTCTTTTCAGTGATGTCGCAAATAAGGTAGCAGAAGGAACAATTGTTGTATCCTCAATTATTTCTGAACGTCTTCGTTTCCCTATTAACAAGATGGCTAAGTGGACAGATATAGAAGTGATATATTTTCAGCCTTGCAGCCCGAATTGCAAAGTTCTTAAGACATCTTTGATATTATTTTCCATCATGCTTATTTTCTGGGGCGGAGCTAATACTCTATTTGGTTCTTATTTTACTAGTAGGCCTACCAAATATAAATACACCACAGAATATCCAAGTTATTTTTATATCTTTTCCTCTTATAAATACGAGGTGTCTTTGTTAACTAGTGGAGCAGCAAAATCTCCTAATAGCAATTGTTGTAACGAAATATTGAATAACTTTTTAGTTGTGAGACTATGTTTTATGCATAATTATTATAATGTACTGGTTGTAATATGAACTAACAAAATTCCACTACTACTATCCTTATTAATAAACAATTGTATTTGCACATAGTTTGCGTTGGAAAACTAGCAACTTCTAATAATGATCTGTTGTATGCATTCTCCTATGAGTATAAAATATCATGCTTAAAAGTTTTGCTACGTGAGAGAAGCACCAGAGTACGCTACATAAAGTTTTTGTCAACTATATAAGTCGTATTAAGACGTTCAGTTGTTTATTACATTTTATAAAAATTCCTTTCAATTTAATTTAATTAAAATTATACCCTGCTGATGATATACTCTGTTGTCTTTCTTGGTAAACAAACTTAATCTCCTTGATTAGTTTATTTTTTCCCGTAATTGTAAATATTGCAGGAGGTGTATGCTGTTGACCATAGAGTAAGTAAAATTCAATCATGCTGATACTGCATGAAAAGTGTAAATTAGAAACAGAAATTATTAGTACGATTTCATTTATTTAAATGAATTTTCATAAAGTTACAACGAGTAACGAACAATTTGTACGATAATGTTCAAAATGCTATAAATGATTGGTAAATTTACTGTTGCCCACGAGACAATATTAGGGCTATCTGGTCTCGAAAATGTCTTCTCCAGAAAGTGTTTCGTCTCGAAAAGACATTGTATATTACGAGTGCTGTCTCGTCTCATTTTCCAAAGACACTTATCTGTCTCGTCTCATCTCGTAGGCAACACTAGCAAATTTACTGAACCAATTCCTCTGTTCCATGGAGTTATAGATATTGCCATGACATCATTTTTAATTTATTTATTTAAAAAAAAAATTCTTTAGTAATTGTATTGCCTGTTAGAACCTTGAAAACCTCCACTCTGACCTCCTCGACCTTGGGCTGCTGCAATCTGTTGCAGTGCCCTCTGAATAGCCTCTGGTATTGGTGGAGGAGTAGGTAAGTGAGCTCCTTCAGCCCTAAATCCGTTCTCGTCAGCAATGTAGGTAACTGTTATTGGAGTACCATCAGGCGCTGTGTATGAATACGATCCTTGAGCAACCTGGGCCTCATAGTCTGTTCCTTGATTCTTCAAGTAGCCCTCTTCTTGCGCTGCAATACCGTTGCCTGTTTCGTAACTGCAATAAAAAGAAAGAAAGCAAAAAATAAGAATAGTATATTTTTTTTTGGCATAAGTAATTAATGTTTGTATACATGTAACATCCTGTTGATACAACGAAAGCAAATGCAAAAAAAGAAGAAGAAGAAGAAAAGAAACGGTCTCTACATTATGCGTACAGCAATTTCTTTGTCCAGTTAATGCAGCGTTACAACTGTATCTAAAATTTAGGTAAATTAAACAAGGACTAAAATATAAACTTTCACATTGGCAAACCATTAGTCGTAGTAATCAAAGGAAGTTTGCAATTGTGTTCAAAGGTTATATGATCCTTTGACCTTTGCGTAAGTCATAATGGCAGCTTAAAGAGAAGCTTTCCGATAATAAATGTTTATTAACGCGATAAGAACTAATTCAGTGTTCTTCTTCATACACCCAATAAACAGATGTAATCAGGTTATTGCAAAATATATGTAATTACTCAACAAAGTATACATTAAGTTAATGGTGAAGTGTGGCTTCCTTTTTTTTTGTAATTGATAACAATTGATTTGTTAACAAATTTAAAATACGTAGTAATTACTGAATGGAGGCGGCTTTTGATCTGTCATGTCATCAAAGTCCAAAGGATCTGAGATTTAAACTTCTGGTTGGGTTGATTATCGAGGTTGTTTTCCTTATCCAGTCTCAGTTCTACTAGGCAGCACCAAAAGATTTGTTGTATATTTGTGTGAGTCAAGTAGCTTTCTTCATCACATAGTGATCGAATATCCTTCAGACTTGTTAAGACACTAACATAATATAAATTATTTGTATATTTTGCCGCTAAAGACCCAATATAGTCGCACTTCAACAAAATAAACTAGCGATAATAAAGTGCGTGTTTTCTTGTTGATATTCGATTCAATTGCTAGTATTACGAAAGCAGAAGACGTTTTATGAAAAAGGAAAAAAAATGATCCACGAATTTAGTTGAATTTTGAGAAGCTTGTTTCCAATTATCAATTTTACTTTTCTAAAAATAAAAAACAGCACTGTATTTCATATAATATACAAAATCCTGATTCTATTTTGAATCTAACGCTGTATTACATCATTGATTTTAA
>JAGDQP010015997.1:22552-34928 GCA_022664845.1 Lepisma saccharinum | reverse complement strand
TATATCATCATCATCATATTCAGCCGTTTTCTATATATATATATACATGAGGTCCTGCGTAGTCTAGTCGGAGTTACAGCGGTGGAGAGCACACGTGTATTTAGCGCTCTCTGAGATCGCGTTTAAATTGTGTGCTTGCAGAGCAGTTTGATAGGACACGGAATGGTATTGAAACGAGTGAATATATTACGTTTGGATTTTTCAGAAGCTATACAAAAACCGGCAACTTATCGAGTGCACGATTTTATATATAAAGTTTTCCGATTGAAAGAAGAACAAATTGTAGCGATTCAAGTGGATGGATATAAAAAAAATGTATTTGTTAAGTTGATCTCAGCAATATTATGTGAACAGATTTTAAGAGATTATACAAAAGAGTTAAAGTATAGTGATGAATATCAGCATATTAGAGTGAAAGTTGAACTCGCAGATAAGCCGATTACATTGGTGAAATTATCCGTGGTATCTAGTGAATTACCTCATCAAGCTATTCATGACGTGTTGTCCCAATACGATATAGTTAAAACTATAAAGGAGGAATACTATAATTCGGACCATAGATTTCGAGTTCAGACAGATCGTAAATTAGTTTATATTGAAATTCAACGTCCCAACCCTACGTTCGTTGAAATAAGCAATCAGAGATATTTCGTGCAATATAACATTCAAGAAAAGCTTTGCTTTAAACGCAATAGGACATTACATACGTATCAAGCTTCTACTCAAAAGTCAGGTCCTATTGCACAAACTGTTGAACGTGTACCTGTGAAGGAACCACCTGAGGTCCCCTTATTTTAAACACAGGAATTTCCGACAGTTGAAGAAGCTAACAGGCAAGTGAACAGTGAGAGAATACAGGAAGCAGGCCTAGAACGAGTCGAAATATTAGATCCAGCTGACCCGGATAAGCAGTTAATAAAGATTCCCAGAGTGTCCACTCAGTGCAATTGGCTGTTATAGAAGATTTAGAACAAAAAAAAAAAAAACAGATCCAACAATCTAGTGAACAGGACGGCGGTATCCAGCACACACCAGCTTACCGTCAAGAATCAATGTACCACCCGTTGCATGATCATACTCCCTCCCTCTACATCCCCGGAGGGAAAAGATCAGAGTGTTAGTATTGGTCCCAGTAAATGTAGCGAATCGTGTAAACAAGTAAATGAGCAGCCCACTCAAAATGAAGGATTCATTGCCCCATTAGAAGTAGTGGTTAGTAAAACATCTACAGCGGTAAGTGGTGGGACTTTTGATCCAGGTAAGATAGATTTAATTACTACCAGTAACTCAGACGATAGTTCAATCTATGATAAAAAGCGCAAACGAGGCCGACAAAAATCACATCATGCCTTAGGTGGGAAGGTGACTCCCCATGTGAAGCCATCGTACTTAAGATCAACACGAGTGGGTATAAATAGAAATGGAGATGAACCTGATCAAGAGTGTGAGGCAATAACTGGGGAATGAAGATGCGATCTGTAATGTGTGATTAGGTATACATCATTTTTCTTATATTAATGACCCCGAGTTTAACTATTTCCAGTGTTAATATTGAAGGGGCGCTAAGTCCGGCTCGACTGTTAGCTTTACAAGATTTTATAGTAAAGTATTCCTACAAGAAGTGGGTCCGGATATTATTCAATTGCCAGACAGTTATAATGTGTATGCAAATTATACTTACAATAATCTCCATAAGGCTATAATTACGAAAGATGGAATTCAACTTACAGATGTTAAATGTGCCCCTACAGGTTCCCAACATCGTAAGGAGCGTAGTAATTTCTACGCGCAAGAAGTACCAGAATATTTAAGAATAAGTTCGACTCATCTTATTTATGGGGGCAATTTTAACGCAACATCTAGAAGATGCGATTCAGAATCGAGGAGTAATTATAGCCCCGAACTGAACCAATTGGTGCAAGAGTACCCCTTACATTATGTATGGCAACTACTCCATCCTAATGATTATGCTCCGACTTATATATGTTCAAACTATAGTTCCCGAATTGATAGGTTTTAACTCTGAATGTAAGAGCCAAGTTAAAGAGATATTTAGGTATCCTGTATGTGTATCTGATCATTTATGTGTGGTCTTTAAAATACAGATAACCAATGAAATCAATCAACGCGGTTTAGGGTATTTCAAAATGTCTAATTCAATTAGAGATGATCAGCAATTCTGTGATCATTTTACACAAAAATGGCCTGTTTGGTTACAACGAAAAAGACTATACAAATCTAGTGGATTGGTGGCACAAGTGTTGTAAAATTAAAATGCAATAATTTCTTAGATGGTATACGTATACTTCTAAACGGGATCAGAGACGTTTATATAGATTCTATTATCGATGTTATTTAGAAGTACAAAAAAGTGCTATTAAGAATAGCACATTACTTCCTAAGGTTAGGAAATATAAAGCTTTATTATTAACGTATCATCGTCAACGTCATTATAGTATTATTCAGACATGTAAAGTTCTTTGACCAAACAGGAACGTTACTTGACTGATGATCGCTGGAGTCAGACAACTCGATGGTAAATTTTATTAAGAACTAATGGCGTCGATCCTTCACGCTATTCGGTTAGGGTACGAGGTTGCGTGACGTCACACGTACGGAACACGGAAATCGCAGCCTCGTGTCACACCCACACTTAACAAAAGAAGCGAAATAAACGAAAAGCGACGAATATCCAAATATAGAGCACAAGTCTCATACCCCCCAAAGCAGCAGTATCCAAATATAAATAAAATACACTCTTAACATAGTAGAAAAAATTAAAACCGAATATTAAATATAAATCAACTTACTTACTACAAAACCACACACATCAAAATAAATACACTATTTACGCCCGGGGTAAGGTAGAGAAACTCGGCTATGAACTGACCATTTAAAATTCTCGAGATTTATTATCTGTAAATAATAAAAATCTAAAACGAGAAAATAATTTAAAAAAATATTCAAGTGTAATTCAATGTACCGATATGCAATCATAGAGACCTCTATAGTTTGTCCTAAAGCTCACGGCTTGGTTTACCTCAACGAATTATTCAACATACCAATAGACAGTTGTGATGCTCGAAGACTGTGAGACAACAGAAGGTACATTTGCACTTGTTACTAGAATATTATTTTAGACTATCCATTTGTGGCGTAACATCAGAGCTTTTAGGGGGCCTCGATTTTATAATAATCGAAATATATCTTACGTAGCCCTGAACAGTCTTCCCAGCGAACATGTAATAACAAAAATTCCTTCCGCTACCTGGTTTCATACATACATTCCATTTGTAATGCAATTCTGCACTCACCTGCAGGGACATCTTAAGCATAGACACAGTGGGTAATTGCCAGGGACCTTAAACCTGACACGAGCTTGGGGTGAGGACCAACTACCCCAGTAGCACACACGTTGATTAAACGTTGATAAAACTTTTTATGTCCGCCTTTTCAACGATTTATTCAATCAAAAACGTTGAATCAACGTTTTCAGTTGAATAAACCGTTAAAGGCGGACAATAAACGGTTTTATCAACTTTTGTGCTATCGGGGTAACTACTTGCAATTATTGTATTTTCAGATTTCTTAATCTGATCATATTTCATTCAATATGAGGAAATATTTACGTCTGTTTCTTATAAGCAATGATCATTGAAGTAAAAACTGGTATAATATGATTCGGATTTTACAATAACTTCCTACAAATAGATCACAGAAAGCATGAGCACTTTGCACTGTTGGTGACGTATTGTTTCGTTCACTTTCCTTATGTGAATATCATCTAATGCTAACAACTTGAGCTTAATAAATAACTAGTTAATATCAAACTATCTAGAGTGTAATGTTTAATGTATAAACCTTTTTTATTAACTGATAGTGTCCAAAACAAATTAACTTGTGCTGGAAAGAATGTAGACATCAAGTTTATCCTAATCTTTTTCATGGAACGCAATATCTAGCAGACACTGTTGTATATTCCCTGAATGAAAATGAAATTCCGCTATTAAACTATCATAGTTTTATGATAATGCTTCAAATATGGCTGGATTGTAAGCACGAATCAGTCAACTGAATGAGTTCGCTACCTAAGTTTTCTCTTCTGTATCCTGAATTTGGTGGACCCATCGCTTCTGCACATCGTTGAGAAGGTCATGTTTGTGGTCAAACGTCTGCCTGACATGAAATGTATGAATCTTATCGAGACAAGACTGGACGAGACTAGCCTCAGTCTCGTTTTTGCCTTGAACTTTTGAGGCCAGTCTTGGTCTTGGGTTCGTCTCGACCTGAAATATCCTTATTTGATCTTGGTTTAAGTCTCGATACGTTAGTCTTGGTCTTGTCTTGCTCTCGTCTCGCGAGTCTCGAAAGACAATATACTTTAAAAAGTTGCCACTACTTTACTCATTTGGAATGGGTACGCAGGCTTTCCGATTTTAGTACAAAAAGAAGAATATTAATATGATATTAACATAATTTGTTACATATTCGGTTTGGGATTTAGATTAGAAATAATATTCCGAGACAGATAGGAAAACATTACAATTTTAAAGTACCGTAATAAAGGAACTTGCAAATATAAAATACCTATAAATGAGAGAAATACAAATATTTCTATTATGGAAACGGATCCACTTTATACAAAAAATTACGAAATTGTGTTACGTCCCTATTCTTTATACGGTAGGCTTGGAACGGCTAGCTGAACTTCGGTAGAGACTTTAAAGTTTATTAGAAGTTTATTTGTATTCATTTGGGCTCAATTCTTGACGTTACATATCTATAGTATAACAAACTATGGTTAGTAAACCTTAAATTTGCCTACCATATTAGTAAACATACGTTGAAATCAAATGAAAGATTACAGTTTCCATTCGAGAAACTTCAATTGAAAGTATACGATTTCTTAATATGCATTTACCTTCCATAAACGCTAAAAGATCTACTTCTTTCAACATAAAATACTTAATTGGTATTTTTTCTTGACGATCAAACATTTACGTTTGACAAAATTCTCTCGAACATCAAAATATTTTAATTCTTACACTCGAAGATTCTTATTGTTATTGTCATTGTCATTGATTTTAGTTTTCGCGCGCTCGATTCTTATTGATCATACCCATTGCAAGATTGTTATCGTTTTGATTTATATATAATGTTTCTGAAACGTTAAACAGTCAAATCGTCGATCGTCTATATAATTGATATATTTTATAAATTGATATTTATAAGTTGTCATAGTAACAGTCCTGCATCTTCATATTCACACATAACCACACTAATCACAGGTCACACTTTTGTGTAGTAGATTTCACTTCCAATTTAGATTTGATTCAAAATCCAGTTTTATGAGGCGTAGCAGCACTTTTAAACACTAATTTCGATAATTTTCTTCTGTACCAGTCCGAAATACATTGTATAATTGATATTATTACACGAGAGATTTCAGCGACATTTGTCCATTAAGTCGCCATCTTGCTAACTTGATTTCATAGCGCGAACAGTAAGTTTATGGCCACACATTGTTTTCGCCATTACTCATTTGAACTTTGCTATTTTCTTTTTCGTTGTTACATATAAAATTATTAAAACAACAAACAAACAAATTAGCTTATTATCTTTAATTCATAACTTGTTCATTTGCACTTATAAAGTTCACCTTTCACAAGTTATTACACCCTATAATTAGGATACGTAACATTAAACATTTGCTATTTCTAAATTTCATTTATATTGACTGAATTACTGCTATGTTAAAAAGTGAACAAATTTAAATTTTTAAATTTTTTGGCAGATAATTTTATAAAAATAAATGTACGCACGGTATGTGACAAAAATTTTACTTATTGCCAAGTTTTGTAGAAGGAAATAATCAAACACAAAGAAGATTAAAATACCATTTACCGAACTACACACGAATACAATACTGCTCTTGACTAATTAAAAGAACCAATTCACGTGATTATATGCGTGGATTACAGCTGTACCATACATGAAAGCAAAAACAAATGATTGAAATGTCTTGCCGGTAGGCTCTGCTTTCAAATAGCATGGACATAATAGTGTATTGCATATCTTATAAACTGAAATAATCACGTTGATATTTTAAATGAGCCGTGTTATCAGATTAAAATGTCATTCCAACTATTCTAACAAAGCATAACTTAATAGATAAAAATATCTTAACTGTATCTAAGTCATAGTATGTACAATCTCATATCCCCTCTATGCCCATCTGTCTGTTGATAACTTTCGACTCTGGATCTACTAGAGATACGAAGGTGGTTGATATGTCTTCGAAAAGGTATCGGCGAGGCGTGTTCAAACCCTTATAGATGATCGAGATTGGATGAGTGTGTCTCTAGGTATGGAGTATTTATTATCCCTAGTAACTTCCAACTCAGGAACTATTTGTTGTGGTTGAGATGTCGTTGGAGAGGTCTCGGTGAGACGAGTTCAATTGAATTGCATTTTATTTATGGCCATTAGGCATCTAACGCTCAGGCCTGGATAGGGGAGCGGAAATGATTCGGGAAGGTGAAGGTGCTATCCCGGCATTTGCCTGGTGTGACTGAGGAAAACCAAACCCCTGGAAAATCCTGTAAGGATGGTTGGCCGCTGGGGTTGAATCCATGAAGTGGTCCTTCCGATCCTTACTTCAACAGTAGATTATATTTCCTTCCTTCCTTGTTAGTGGTTTTGAATATTAGTAGCCAAGATGCTTTGAGACTTATCCATTGCTCTCAGGCGGAACGAAACTTGACTGCAGTACCCTATCAAAAGCATGTACTCTTGAGGGACTTTAGTATGTACGCAAATGATATGTATTTTGACGCAGTTAAGATTTAATGCAATGTAATTTTTGTAACTCCTTTCTAACTCACCGGTGAAGCCCCAAGCCACCTTATACATATAATCAAATACAATACATATATTGTATATTTGTTTTGGTTGTATAAAAGACGAATTAAACTTTTCTTTGATTAATACCTACCTACTTAAAACAATCATACTATATCTTTAACAACGTTCAAAAAACATAAAACACGAAAAAAAATATTTCAACTTTTAAACTTCTCTCCTATTTAACTTGCCTGTTATTTAGCGGCCTCCTTTTCCGCGCTCTATACAGGTTCGTTGTATATTGCCTCATATCTGAACAATACTATTAGAAAAGAGTAGGAAACGTTTGAAACAAGTTATAAACTGCGATAGTTCAATTCTTTCGTCTTTTAATAACATTTCCAATAAATCATAACAATAATAATCAACTTGAGCAATAAATTACTAACATGTTCTTCTTAGGGGATATCAAGACTCATAACATAATTCTTCCCCACTTGGATGTAAAAAAGTAAAGAATTGTCATAGTCAAGATTTTTTCATAAATATCAATATCAATAATTTCAAATTGATGAACATTTCTTTTATAATGATTCAATTTAACAAAACTTTCGTTATAATGTATCTTGAATTTTTAAATAACTTTTCTTTCTATTTAAAATTATTACTGTAACTATCAGTGCATTATATCATGATATTTACATATTAATCATCATTAGTAAGTCTCATTTCCATATTACACCATCTTCATATACATCGTAATTTGTAATTAGTTCATATCAGTATTGTTCTTAATGGACATTCACCATAAATAGAATTCATCTCATAATGCCATTGCAATTATTCTTTTAGTAAAGAATTAATTTCTAATTAATTTAATATTATTACTTCCTTTTGATTAATAATTCATTTCTTTAGTAACACATACTCTTTAACAATATATCACTAATTTCATAATACTTATAAATATATCGATTCATTCCTCTTTCTTAATCCTTGCTACAATCGTAAACATGTTCGTTTATTTCAATTAAATCACTTCATAATAAATATATCATGTCATAATAATTGTATCAGTTCGTCTAAAATTCTCCTCGCTGACGTAATAAACAGAATCATAATAATTCATTTAATTTCAAATTAACTTCTTTAACATAATCACCACAATTATATCAATTCGCTTCTAAACATATTTCATCAATACTATTTCAGGTTAAAACACATACACATTAATTCAAATTTCTCCTCATGTGATCATTAGTCATATCCTCGAATATTATTTTATGTCCTTGTTCTTTTTCAGTTCGGATTACTCATCTCCTTCCTACCTTCTTTCGTTCTGTAACATTTTTTTTATATTAACTCTAACCCATGAATACTTTTTGACTATATTTTTGATTATTGTCGTTCTTTCATAATAATTATTTCATCTGTTCTTGATGCTTTTTCGTATTCGTTTTTCCCACAGCTTCATAGCCTACTTCATAGGAATTCATTTGCGACATTCAAACCATTTGTAGTACATTTCTTCCAAATTAACTGAATTAGAGCTCACTTTCTTTATCTCCTCTATAGACTCATTACCATAGTCCATGTTGATCTTTCATTTTACCGTTTGGTTGATACGCGATGTCCATTTGGTATGTTCTCCCAAATCCATTAAATAAGTAATTTTGAATGAGACATGATTAGACTAATAGATTGAATCGTTTCTTTAGCAAGTTCTACTATTTTCCCTACAAAATCCAGGTTTACCGCGTTCTTTGACAGAGGATTTGGAAATTTCTTCTTCTTCTTTGCTCTTGATTTTCGTTACCGCATAGCTTTAGCTTTGTAGCCAGCACAATCTCTAACTTTTCTCTTCGCCTCAGGAACTCGTTAAGTATTCTTTATCTTGTTGTTTTTCCAAAGTCGACAACTCTTTTTCCCTTTACTTTTTTTTCTGGATAACTCCATCAACTATCGGTTCTCTTTTTTCATTATCATCTTGTTTTGACTTATCATCAATTTTCATACGTTTTCTCCCAATTGTCCTATTCTCAGTACTTGGTTTAATGTTGTTTCACTATTCATCCTTTTCCGGATTTATGAACTTTCTTGACTTTGTTCATCGTTCTATTTATCTTGAAGATTATCCATTTGGACCAAGTTCTCTTCTACACAACCTTGAATAGAGTAATCTCGCTTGGTTTTCTTGTCTAAACTTTCCCTTATTCTTTCAGTACCTTTTATCATATATTTTGTTTGGACTTATTTATGTTATTTTTTTTGTCTACAGTTCCTGTTCGATCATCAGGACACTTTTTCCACATCTTCTTTACTCTGACTTTCCTCACTTCCTTCCTCGGAATTATCTAAAGTATTAAGTATTTGTTCTTTATTTCCACATTCTTTTCCGGGTTTTGCTGTTTCTGACAACATTTCACGGTCTTCAAGTCTTCTATTCTTCTCCTTTTGTTTTAATTCCTTGAAACTGCTTCGAATTTTCTGCTTTACCAGTTCCAATTTTTTCTGTTTAAATTCACTTAAATCCCTCATCCACTCTTCGTGCACTTCTTCTTACCTCTTCTTCTTCTTTCTGCCTTCTCCTTTCTTCCATTTTCCCTCTCTCTTTCCTTTTTCCCTTTCTCTTCCATTTTCGTCCCATTCTATTACCAGCTTCATAAACTCTTGTATTGTTAATTACTTTTTATTATTATCAACTTCGCACATCTTTCCGAACTTTCCCGTTCTGGCTAATTCTGCATTCTATATAGGTGCTTCTTCTTCTTATATTCTCTTTTAATAAATGTTGTTTCCTCATACGTCTTTCGCACATGCTGATATAGGATAGCGAGCAGGGTCTTACTTCATATGCTAGCTGAAATCACCTGGTGAAATGATAAAAACCGCAGGCAGGATAATCAGCTGTAGAGTAAAAGCTAATAGGCATCTTTGGTTCAGGCTGATGTAGGATAGTGACCAAAGCTATATGCTAGCCCGAAATCGCCTGATGAAAGGCAGGATAACCTTAGAATAATTGACTTAGGATAGCGACCAGTGCCTTACTTCACATTCTAGTCGGGAATCACCTGTTGAAATTCCGAGAAACCCAGGAAAATTTTAGGATAATCGGCTTAGGGTAACGACCAGTACATTACTTCATATGCTAGCCTGGAACCACCTGGTGAAACTAAGGAAACCAGGGAAAACCTCAGTCAGGATAATCGGCTGTAGAGTACAAGCTAATAGGCATCTTTGGCTCACGCTGGTATAGGATAGCGACCAGAGTCTTACTTCATATGCCAGCTTGGGAATCACTTGATGCAACTTGTATGATTATAATAATGAAACTTGTATAATAATAATAATAATACTTTTTTCAGATCTTTTTTTCCATTGAAAAGCAAGGTTTGTGAACTTCCTTTAAAACAGGGTGACGAAATAAAGTGTGTATATCTCTAATAAAAGGAAATTGAAATTAAAGGGAAATAAGCTTTTATTTTAATATTTAAGTGATAAGAAGGTTTAAATCAAATTGTAAAGATAATTTGTAGAATATTTCTGATATTTACCTAAAGTACAGCTGGTGTTACCGTTTGAAATTTTATTAAGTTTATTTATTACTTTCGGAATTGTATGCGTACACATGAGCTTCATTAGTATCTTTAAAATTGCCTGCATACACAAGACTGCAGCTGAGGATTTTAGATTTTGCTTACGAGATGACAGTTGTTTCATATGAAAAAATGTGAGAGAATTTCTTTATGAGTATCTGATAAGTATTTTAATAGTAAATCACCACTTGTTGAAACACAGTCACCGCAGCCGCCGCTACCTCGCCATTGAAAACTGGGACGAATTTCGCTTAATTGATGACACCTTGAACATATCGTCAGAAAGCGGCTGGATTTCGCTTTATTGACAACAGCTTCAACATATGGTCCGAATGTGAATGGATTTTAAGACACCTTGAACATATGTTCAGAATGAGGCTTGGGTTTCGTTTTATTAACAACAGCTTCAACAAATTGTTAAAAAGTGAGTGGATTTTAAGACAACTTAAACATATGTTCAGAGTGCGCTTGG
This sequence comes from Lepisma saccharinum, assembly GCA_022664845.1. Taxonomy (NCBI): domain Eukaryota; kingdom Metazoa; phylum Arthropoda; class Insecta; order Zygentoma; family Lepismatidae; genus Lepisma; species Lepisma saccharinum. The sequence goes on along the minus strand of JAGDQP010015997.1, from coordinate 24,017 downwards.
ATTTCACGATGTTGATGACACCTTAAACATATGGTCAGAATGCGGCAGGATTTCGCTTTATTGAAAACAGCTTCAGCATGTGATCAGATTCCGGCTGGATTTCACTTTATTCATGACAGCTTCAACACATGGTCAGAATGCGGCTTGGATTTCACTATATTGATCATATCAGACCTTAAACATATGATTAGAATCCAGCTGGATTTCGCTTTACTGACGACAGCTTCAACATATGGTCACAATATGGCTGGATTTCGCTTTATTGATGACATCTTCAACATATGGTTAGAATGTGGACGGATTTCGTTATATTGACGACAGCTTCATCATATGGTCTGAATGCTGTAGAACTTCCGTAAATTAATGATAGGTTTAGCATATGGTCTGAATGCGATAGCATTTGCGATATGTTTATGAACTAAATGCAAGAGATGTTTATAAAAAATTATCGGAAGAATAGAAATTTCCTCTATTTTGCTTAAGTATAGTTAAGGAAAAAAATAAAGATTTTATGTTTTATAAGTCTCATCAAGCACGTTTAGATAGTGAAATATGAAATTTTAAAGCAAACTGTTCATTCTAGGGATGAGAAATGGAAATTGTATCATCAAGCATTACATTGTAATTTAGAATATACTCCACAGTCTGAAAAAAATATCTTACCCGCTTTCAACCATGAATCGTCAAGTATGCTCCCTATGATATTAGTTCAGTACCAAAATTATTTGCTGAGGACACTCAAGTATTATTAAATCTCATGCTGGCTTCTAATCTTATCAGTTGGGATCAGACTGGCGCAGTATCCATTGATAATAAAGTAATTCCAGGTTCAAATATTATCTTATTAACGACGTAGAAAAAACTCGTAAGACTCCTATAAACCCAGTTGGTATTCAAGAACTTAAAGGTTTAATACAAAGTATTAATATATTATTAAAGTTAGTTGATTTTCAATTTGGCGCAGGTTCAAACCTTTTAAAGTAAAACCTATTAACTTAGTAAAAAAGAAGAATAAGGTTAGTAAAGTGATAAAGATAAGGAAAAAGTGAAAGTAAAGGAATATAGAAAAGTAGATGTTTTTCTTCCGAATTTAAAAATTATAAAGAATACAATCTTTAAAAATATTTTTCAGTAAAATATAAGCAAATTCAAATTATTTAGGTAGTATCTTCAAATTAAAAATGAAAACTGGTCTTTCTCAGAATAAAGTAAGTAAATGGTTAGCTTCACAAGATAGATACACTCCTCCACGAAGATATTTTCCTCGTAAAAATGTTATGTTAGTGCACCGAATGAATTAGTAGCAATGGATTTAGCAGACATAAAATATATTGCAAAATATAATGATGAATATAAATATATTTTTGTAGCATTGATGCGTTTAGTCAAAATACAATTATTGTTCCTGTTAAAAATAAACAGGTTCTTTCATTGCCAAAGCAACAGAATCAATATTAAGTAAAAA
>JAGDQP010015997.1:839-15770 GCA_022664845.1 Lepisma saccharinum | reverse complement strand
GGAGATATCATGATTTTCGACCTTTCTTTGACATCATATATCTCTGGCACGGAAAGGAATATAAAAGGAATTCTTTACATTTCTTCCTCACTTGGACCATAGTACTTGAGGAAAAAGAATAAATCAATTCTGAGATGGTCTACCTGGAAGATTCTTGAAATTTAGGCGATTTGAGCTGGAATGACCCTAAATTATCCTTCATCTATGAATAGTTGGGTTATGCGAAAATCTGTACAGTCATAAAGATACTGTCTCAGGAACAAGTTGATCAGTGTTATGTTAGCTTACCATCAAATGTTTGCAATCATATTTTCGAAAATAAAACAAGTTCATGTACGACTAGACTGCATCAGCCAATACCTTTAACAGGAAATTGGGTGGTAGGGTTCAGCGGACTTTCTATTCCTTGGAATTTTTATAATATGGATAAGGAAGAAGAAGTTATTATTCAATTGCGGGATAAAAAATCTAGTACCTTATAATATGAGATTTCCACCAGGACATTATGTATCTATACATTCTGTTTTAGAAACTATTCGTACAAGTATACGTAAACAATTGGGATAAGAATTTAAGTGAAGAAAAAAAGAATCAAAGTTTACATATAATTTACGAAAGTGGTATTTTTAATAAAAAATTTCATGATGTAGAAATGATTAGTAGTGAAACAATGCTAAATGATAGTCGCGTAGAAGAAAACCCAGTCCTTATTCAATATGAAGAAAGTAGACATAAAGTTTATATTTCTCACAAACGAATTTGAAATCGTCAATATCTTTTTTTCTTTGACGCCAGGTTTGCAAATCATAATAGCATTCAGTAACGATTCTAAAGTGAATACTCTTTTTATGTCCCGTGAATCCAAAGAAAAAAACAAAGTTTGTAAATGTTCCAGCACGTTTTCATACAAATCTTGATTATCATATTCCTTCAGAAATTAATATTTGTATCGCTATTGTAAAAGATCAACCAGTTTATTGAAAACTAATTCGAAAAATTGTGATTGAACAATATCATTACGGGAAAATTAAATCTTTTCTATTCGATAGTCCTCAATATCAAGTTTAGAAAATATTTCGATACTCTTCATGTAGACTTAAAATATGTACAGGGTAAGTCAAAATGATGGACCCGATTTCATAAATTTATTTTGTGAAATATAATGAACATATCTTAATGTGAGCTACGCGCAAGGAAAGGCAAAAGTTCAAAGTTTAGTTGAGTTTAGTTTATGTCCCGCGTGGTTGCATTGTCTACCGCTACGCGGCGCTGGAAGCAGTTAACGAAAATGGCGCTGACTGGAGAGCAGAAATCGTTCTGTGTGCTGGATTACCATGTAAACAACTCTGTGATGACTGTTCAACGGCATTTCCGTACCAAGTATGGCAGAGACCCACCTACTGGAAAAAACATTCGTACGTGGTATGAAAAATTCAGAGATACGGGCTGCATCTGTAAGCGAAAATCGACTGGCCGTCCTTCAGCTGAGGAAGAGACAGTGGAACGTGTTCGCGCCAGTTTTGTGCGGAGTCCACAGAAGTCTACCTACCGGGCAGCGAGAGAACTTGAAATGCCACAGAAAACTGTATGTCGAATTCTGCGGAAACGTTTACAAATGAAATCCTATCGCTTGCAACTGCTACAAGCCTTAAGAGACACTGATTATGCTGCTCGAGCGTCTTTCTGTGCTGATTTTCTCACGTTAATGGAAGAGGATGGGTTCGCCGAAAGGTTACGTTACAGTGATGAAGCGGTGTTTCACCTTTCTGGGAATGTGAATGCCATTTCCCCTGAAAAGATTTATGGGCCCTTTTTCTTCCTTGAACCTACTGTGACAGGACATGTTTTTCTTGATATGCTGCAACAATGGCTCCTTCCACAGCTCGAAGAGGATAGTGCAGATTTCATTCTTCAATTGGATGGTGCCCCTCCGCATTACCATGGCAGCGTTCGGGATCATCTCAATGAGGCATTGCCACAGCGCTGGATAGGCCGTGCATCTCAGGAGGATCGAGTTCTCATTCGTTGGCCACCTCGTTCCCCCGATCTGACCCCGTGTGATTTCTTTTTGTGGGGTTTCATAAAGGATCGTGTTTACGTACCACCACTTCCAACAACATTGGGTGACCTTCGCGCCCGCGTCACAGCAGCCATTGCAGAGATTGACCGTGACACACTACACAAGGTTTGGCAGGAGATAGACTATCGGCTTGATGTGTGTCGTGTTACGCGAGGTGCTCACATAGAGCACTTGTGATGTGACTGAAAAAAACTTTGAGAGTTACCCTTCTTACCACATGTATTACATTCAGATATGTTCATTATATTTCACAAAATAAATTTATGAAATCGGGTACATCATTTTGACTTACCCTGTACATGGGGAAAAGTTGCCATTTCATTTTGGAATATCAAGATTCATACTTCATTTTAAAAGAAAATGATTTCTGAAAGTAGCAAAAGTAGAGTTTTTACATCACACTTTCTTCTAATGGAAGTAGTCAAACTTATCCATAAGAACAAAAGCTGAAAATAAAGTGACCCAGTTACTTAATGGTAGCGGTAGAAAGGCACGTAAACGTAAAGCCCCTGCGCGTATTGGACCACCAACATTAAAAAGAAGACGTGTTTCTAAGAAGGTTTAAGTTATTTTAGTTAAATGTAGTTTCTTACATCAATAATAATGAGTGCTGTACGCATGAATTCAATTTAGTTTCTGTCCCTATGACACAGACTGCTATTGAAGCATCCTGAATGGTAGAGTATCGACCAATTTCATCACTTTCTGCTCAGGGACCTATAGAATTTCTTGTACCTAGAGATACTTCAGAATATATTCTTCCTGTACATATTTATATTAAGTGTAAAGTAACAAGGGAAAAAGGCGATAATTTACAACTAGATTCAACAGGGCCACCAGCTGTTGCAGGTGATAATGTACCACCTGTTATTAATTTTTGTCATGCACTTTTTACTGAGGTGACTGTTTCTTTAAATGATAAAATTTTTTCTTCCCCAAATGTTACATACTCATTCTGATCATATTTTGAAACTTTACTTAGTTATTCTGAAGATGCAAGTAAACTCATTTAACGACTGGATTATGGTACAAGAATTCTGCAGGGCATCTTAATACACTTGATGAAAATAATGTTGGTTTTTAAAAACGAAAATGTATAGTTGCTGGTAGCACAAGCTTTGATGTATATGGACGACTTCATACAGATATTTCTGGATTGAATCTTATTCTTCCAAATAAAGTTAATCTTCATATAGAATTAAGTTGTAGTAAAGATGCATTCTTTTTAATGGCAGCTGAGAATTCAACATTTAAAGTTAAACTAGAGGACGTTGTTCTATATGTTCGCCGAATTAATATTTGTGCTGATTTTGTTTTACAATTAAACAATTTTATGAGTCATGATACTGCAAAATTACAACTCACTAGATTTGAAACAAGAGTACATACTATTTCTGCAAATGTTACTTCATATAATCTTGATAATATATTTCATAGAAATGTACCAAAGGGTCTCATTATAGATTTTGTTGCAAATATCCCTGTGAATGGTAAATATCATGAAAATCCCTTCCATTTTCAAACTTTAAATATCATTAAGTTGCAAGTAAAGTTGGTTCACAATTTTATCCTCCGACTCCTCTTACCCCTGATTATGTAATGCACTTATACGTTTGAAGTTATCACACCCTGTTCTCTGGTACTGGTATATTTAATGAAAGTTTAAGTCACACGGTCACATATTCTGATTACCTCTATATATATATTCTCTTATGCTTTTATTCTTTCTCCTACTAATACTTTGGATGATTCTACATGGGACGTTGTTAAGGAATCTCGAATAAGAAAAACACAGCTTTCTGACAAGGCTGAATCCTTTGAAAACAAAAAACTTAAGAACGTAACAGTTTCGGAAGTATACCACTTTCTTCCTCCTTCCAGGTTAGAGTGTAGTGCCTCCTTTCCGAAGATGCTAAACTGTCAGTTTTCCGTGACCATCAGAAACCGTTCGAGAAGTATTTCTCAATGGAAGGTGATCTTGTATTTTGTAATGATGTATATGATTTACTCGAAGTTCTAAACATGAAACATATCTCTGGGTAATGGAGGTTTTTCATAGATTCATCTAAATTCAGCCTCAAAACAGTATTACTCCATAGAAGGAATAAGTTACGGTCAATTCGTATTGGTTACTGTACGAATGAAAGAACCATATGGCACCCAAAATTCACCCTTATTTCTGTTAACTATAACAACTACTAGTGGCAAATAATATGTACAGACTGGAAACTAATATCAATATTAACTGGACTACAACAAATATATACCAAATCTCTGTGAATGGGACAATAAAGGAATTCAGGAAAAGGAAGGACACCTTTGCGACAGTGTGTTGAAATCGGGAAATTGGACGTGAGCCTCTGCATAAATCTGAGAGAATTTTGTTTCCTCCCCTTCACATAAAAATTGGTCTAATCAAAAACCTTGTTAAGCAGTTGGATCGAAATGAACAGGCATTTAAATATCTGCCTACAAAATTTCTCAGACTGAGTGAAGCAAAGGTCAAAGAAGTTTTTGTGGACCCGCATATTCGTGAGTTTTTTTAAAAAAATATTATCTTTGAACACTTTTAAGTGATGTCGCGATACAGGTATAGAAAGCTTTCCGTTACATAGATTTTCTTGGGGTGACATGTATTTGCTTTCATCTTGCCAGAAAATGGGATGCACCATGATCCCAAATTACATTTTTGTAGACTCTCACCTTTATTTTTTTCCTGAGAATTGTGGAGCGGTGACCAATGAATACGGTTAACGATTTCACCAACAAATCACGACATATGAAAAACGTTATCAAGAAAAGTGGAGTGCTAATATGCTTGCTGACTATTGCTAGTTGGTTACCAAGGATGCCCCCGAACTGGAATACAAGAGGAAAACTAAGAGGAGGAGAATTTACTCAAGATAAGCTTCCATGTACAACTATAGACCTTAAATTTTATAATAAGGTGATAACAGTGATAACTGGGGTGCTTAGTTGAACCACACACTTGATTTCATATTGTGATTTCAAACATTTGCGTCAAATTTCGCGCAGATTCATTGAAGTATAGAAGCCCTAGAAAAGCGAACATTTTGTAATGAGGTCGTAGCAACGACGACTGGGGTACTTAGTATTCTGTGTTACACCACACGGTGGTTTATGTCGTAGCGGAATATTTATGCCAAATTTTGGGCTTAAACGTTAAACACTAGAAATATAGGATCCTTGCAAAAATTAGATTCTTGTACTGGCTCTAACTCTTAAATCAGAACCAAACTGACATTTTCGTTGTTATATTCGCGAACAGCGCCATTCATTCCATAATAAGAGCTAGAGTTCATTCATGTTGCGAACCACAAGTGAAAATTTGTTGTCCAATGTATTTGGCATTAAAAATATTCATTTCAATTCATTAGCAACCTTAGTTGCTTTCTATCGAGACCTTCGGGGGCTAAACGGGAGGAAACCTCTTAGGGAATGAAATATGGTAGCTCGAAAACTGTTAATCTAAAAAACTTAAAATTTAGCATGCGTGTTCCATAGGACTAAGAACAACTAATTACAATATTACAGGTCACACACAGAGACCGCGGTGGCTCAGTGAAAGAGCGCTCACCTCTGGTTCGATCCCTGCTCCTGTCATATGGGCTTTGTGGTGAAAAAGTCATATGGGTTTTGTGTCTGTGGATTTCCCCGGAATTCTCCCGTTTCCTCTCACTTTGTTCATTCCACTAATTCACCCATCAATCGTTCAGTCTGGGCCAAAGTTGCCTATAGTCCTTTAAAAATTAAATTGAGTTACATGGTTGGTTACCTTTTTAATTATCAAACAACAATGAAAGAAAAAATATTTAAGGTGCTTTTCAATTCATTTCTGATTGTTCAAGGAAAGAAATTATAAATTAAATATTTAAATTTTTAATTTGCATTTCGATTGAGCTACTAAGATTTGAAGAAACTGTAATAGTAAGATATGGGTAACAACTTATAGTAGTAGTTGTTGTTTTAGTAGTTGTTGTTGTAGTCGTAGTTGTAGTAATAGTGATAGTAGTAGTATTTGTAGCAAAAGTTGTAGTTGTTGTATTAGTAGTATTTGTAGTAGTAGTAGTAGAAGTTGTTTTTGCTGTAGCATTAGCAGCAAAAACAACAGCAGCAGCAGTAGTAGTAATAGTAGTAGTAGTAGTAATAGTAGCAGTAGTAGTGTAGTAGTAATAGTAGCAGTAGTAGTAGTAGTACAACTATTAGTGTTGTCAATATATTGTATTAACTTGCACCAACTAGCATTTGCACTCGCGGGCAAATCAGCTAGTAAGGAATAAAGTAAGTTTGTAAGTAAGGAATAAAGTAAGCAAATTCATCCAATATTTGTAAAAAATAAGTATTATAGTTCCATTTTAAAAAATTGTTTTATGTTGATTAGCAGCACTGCATTATTTCTGACACTGTAGTAACAGACTATGGATAGTGTTATTGCTTACATCAAAACTGGAAAGTTTCACGTTGTTTACTTAAATGAATTTGGAGATGTTAGGGTATAAACAATGGAAATGTTATAATGTAGTCTGCACCCCCGAAATTCTCCCGACTCTCACGTTTGTCCTTCTTGCCCTCAACAGCTAAATATTTGCACATAAACATTAAAATAGAGGCTAAATCAGGTGAGATGGATTTCGTCGGGTAACTTGATTGCTCATTTCTAAGTTCCCTGATGAGAGTAGGCGTCGCTTCGAAAACTATTTCGGGTGCAAGGGTTGGGAAGATAAGGTAGACTACATTAAGCTGTTAGACTCTTTCAAAATACGAAGTCAGAATATATTTATTGAATAGTGTAATAAAGATCTATATTATTTCAAGATAAAGATAAAGGTAAAATGAGTTTATGGGCGGTAACAGCTATATTATTTCAACTCACTTGCTATTTTGAAATGATGTACTGAGTTAAAAATGCGCCCAGGAACATACTGCTGGTAATTTTATATACCTGCACTTGCAAGGAAATCTGTACACTGTCAATGATATCAAAATTAAAAGTACCATGTACAACTAATCCAAATATTTTTTAGAAAACTATTATCATCTCATTTGAGAAATAAATACCTCCTTATTTTACAATAATTCATCCAACAACTCAGAATTTTTTGTACATGAAATTATGTTCCTGAGTTCGTCGCGCCTTCTAGCAACGCAATCGTCATCCTGCATTTACGTTTGTATCCCATTTTGTGTATATTTTGTTAATAATTTAGGTTAAGATTACCATTTAAGATGGTTCGAAAACCAGTAAAACACAAAAAAATGCAAATATTATTCTTGAACTTCGTGGTTCAATCTTGATACAGAATACATAAATATATTTTTACAAAATGGAGCAATTCAATAAATCATTTCCAAACAACATTTTTTATTAATAAATTACAAGAAAATAAGTCCTCTTAATTCTGTGTCCGTAACTGAATAGTCAGTTCCATAGGTATGCACGTTAACGCTTCATTTTCAAAATGTAATTGCAGAAAACATTTCGTATGTTAAACAGATGCCCCAGCTAGATCAACGGTTATACCTGTAACCATCGTTGCCTAGTAATTTAGTCACTCCGGGTTCGATCACCTAGGAGAAACAGATTTAATGTAGTGGTTCGGAAACCATTTCAAACTGTAGGTAAAGTTCTAAAAACGTGAACATCACCTCCATCCCATGGATGACTGTAGCAAACTTGCATCATTTATTTTGCGTCGCGAATAAACCGCGCCAGATAATTTTGCAACATTCGAAAGTCCCAATTAATTAAAAACTTTTAATTGAAGAACTGAATTGCAAAACATCCCGAGTCCACCTTTTTCGTACTTTCATTTTTCCTGTTCGTCCACATCTATGTTTCAAGCCCTATCCACTTGCATAATATTACAACCTAACTTCAACTCAAAACATTTTTTCAATACAAAATAATTTCAGCTGAATAGAATAATGTGCCAAGTCCTTGGACTGTTTTTTGGGCAAAAAATACTCCAGTGGATTTGGGATGTTGTGCAATTCAGGTTTTCAATTGAACTAAAAATTCTACTTCCGATTTGTGGTTAGGTTGTTGTATTGTCAACCTAGAGTCAACTTGTCAACTTATCCAACACCAAAAACCTCTTAGAGTAGACCTCACCACTTTGCCGTTGCGTTAGTCCTAAAATAGGGATGAATATAAGATATTCACAAAAAATTTAGCTGCTAATGAGCAATAGAAATGTGGGAAAACTAAATGGGAACATGAATGTGGGAATTTGATAGTTTCAAGACAGATTTATTTGGAAATAGTTCTTACTGCAACTATGTAAATCGATTTAGGAGGACTACTTTTATGGCACTTCCGAATCATGACATCCATCTTGGAATCCGCCATATTGGATCGACGTCAATTTTTTTAAATGAAAAGAGGGCCATGTGAGGTATCAAACAACAATTATTTTTTCAAACAATCTCATACACTAATTAGTTTGTGCATATCTACAACGGTTTATAACTTACAGTATTTTTAATGTTAACAATTTCGCTGTTTGTAGCAGATAACAGATAACTACAGTGGCAATGTACATAGCTCCACAGATAACATTCTTACGGGACAAAATTACCGCAATGTGAGAAATAAAAGTCCTCAGCATTCATCAAATGGCAAAACAGAATTTTGCAGAGCACCATGAGCAACTAATAAAAAATGAAGCGTCACAAACGTCACAAAGGTGAATGCCGGGAATATTAAAAACGTACTTCTTCCTCAAACCAGTCAATCAGATCATGAATGTATCCTGATTTACAAGATGCATATTGAAGCACTCCTTTGAAGCGAGGAGACTGAAACTGATTTACACAAAGCAATGCAGAGTGACAATAATATCTCTGTCATGCAGTTTTGAGTGGAAATGTTCGTCCTTGTTGCATAATCACATATGGTATGATCACAATTATGTTCTGTATTGTCTGGAAAAGAATACGTACAAAGGTTGAATTATGAAGGTAGTTCCGTTTGAAAATTATCGCACGTTCAGTGCTTTCCCAGCTGGAGCTGTTGTATGTCGCACCTCTTGATTATGAAATGATGCCCAGCGATCAACCATAAGTTAATTCTGGCTATCTGAATTCGGCCAATACCAATTGTAGCTTTTCCTTTAAGCTACATTTATTTAATATAGCAAATTTTAATCCCCGCTTGTTTCATATATATATATATATATATATATATGTATAATTACAATAGTACTTCCCCGTGACAATAGATTCCCTATTTACTAATTCTTTTGAAACCAACTAGCTTATATTTCTCGTAGAACATGAGATTTCCTGTCGCGATCAAGGTGTGCCGGTCTTTCAGTTGACGTCATCAGCGTTGAAGGGAACCTGGGCTTATGCACGTCAGGGGAGGCGACACTAAACTTATAAACCCGGCCTAGGGTAGCAGAAGCTACTCTAGCAGATTTTTTTCGAGAGTCGAAATAAAACCTTGATCATACACGAGTAGTACTTTTATTAATAAGCCGATCGTTTATTAACCAGGAGCTGGGTTGCAAGAAAATACTTAAGTATGAAAACTGACAGGTCAAGCAGGTTAAACATTTAAGACAAAATGCGAAATTACCGTTGCAAGAATAATCTTAAGTCTAAAAGTGTATCACATTTAAGTGCAAGAATTTAAGACAGGTATCTGACTCACTTACGTTAAATTTAAGCTCTGCAAGGTATCTTATTGACCACTTTAAAGAAAGAAAACAAGGAAAAGAAAGGATTTGCAGACCATAAGTAATAAAGTATTCTGCGTTGCATGTTTCAATAAGTTTAAGCACGTGAAACAAGTGATAAATGATAGAAACGATTCAAATTAGTAGCATGCATTATCTCTACTGGTTACATACTTATCACTATTTGAAGTAATTCTCTGTAAAAAGCAATTCTTATTGCTAACTACGAGAAAGTTACGCATCAGTGTATTCTATTTTTTTGTGTGTAATTAGTGTACTAACCATTCTTTCTTTCTTTCTTTTTTTTTGGAATTTTTTCAGACGATTGGAGTCTGAATCTTTTAACGTTGACAAGATTGGGTCTCAGCACTAGAGCTTTCGGTGGCAAATTCTAAGATCGCTGTGGAGGGATCTCTCTGTCTTGTTGAGGTTAATTGAGGAGAACATTGCACTTCCAACCCATCTAGAAGTCGTCGTTTACAGATACTTTCAATTGCATATTAGAGCCTAACTAAATTTGTAAAATAGTCAGATTGTTTTCTAAAGTCACATAGTTTACGTTAGTTCATAGACCCCGGGCTGTATAATCCAGATTAGAGTACTCTTATCAAAATCTCTGTGCTGAGCGTCCATTGGTCCTAAAAAGGGCCTTGGCCCTTAAAATAGCATAATCAAATAAGTCGTCATCTCGCAGACATGACGCAAACTCGGAACCAGAAGAATGGCAAGTCGGTCTCCGGAACGCCTCCTGGTGTTAATTCCGATACCTTAGCTGACGCAGAGCCCCCACCCAACTCAAGATAGCCTACTTCTAGTGGAAACTTAGATGTAAATTTAAATTTAGATCTTGAGCTTTCTGCCGACTCGGACTCAGATGCTTCAATTAAGACAACGCAATCCACCCATGCCACTAAATCAGACCATAGCAGAAAGTTGTTTTCAGAAGCCGTTAAGACACCAGTTAATGACAAACAGGACAAAACACGTAATGTCAGGGGGTCACTTGAATCTAAAAACTCAGACACCGCCTCAGCTTTGCTAGGTATTAAAAATAGGCATTTCCCTATCATCACCATTCGCGATCACAAGTCGTATATGTTAATTTGCAGACAATTCAGCACCATTAGCTTCCTCTGTGCACGGGGAGAGTATAAGATTACTGCTTTAAACCATGCCACCTACACAGCCCTTTTAGAGACATTAGAAAAGTCACAGGTTGAGTTTTATACAAATTCAACCTCCAGGCCGATCAAAGTCGTAATTCGAGGCCTTCCCAATCAATTGACTGATTTAGAAGTCCAGGAGTACTTGAGATCACAGCTCGATTGTCCCGCCATCACAGTTAGTAAGATGAAGAAAAATACTCCTGAGGGTAAAGTGGATATTCCACTTTTTCTCACTAAGTTTCCGGACTTAGAGGCTAAGAAAAAGTTACTTGCTCTTGGTCACGTATTCCAGATTAGGATTAAGGTAGAGGAATATGTGCAGCAGACGCAAGTTTCGCAATGCCATCTCTGCCAATATTTCAATCATAGCAGTATGCGTTGCTGTTACAAACCCAGATGTGTCAAATGTGCGGGTTCACAACCCACATCTGAATGTAAGAAAAAGAAAGAAGAAAAATAGCGATGCTGTAATTGTAACGGTGAACATGTGGCCAGTCACAGAGGTTTCCCAGTTTATGTTAAACTACTGGGCGCAAAGCTAGGCAAAGTAAGGAACACCAGGCCCAAATCCAAATCCCCACTCCTACCACTACCGACTGACTTCTCAAAGTTAAAACCCATTCCTGCACTACCAGCTTTGATGTCTCAAGGTTTTGCTTCTACATCCTCGCAACCTTCGTACTTTCCTCCCTATGGTACCATTTCGAAATCAGAGAAAGTTCCTCCACCCAGACCTTCCATTAAGCCACCCAAAAATAAACGTAAAAGCACATCTAAGAAGAACACCAAGACTAAACACACAAAACAATATTCCGATATTGACGCAGACAGTGAACACAGTAGTACACCCTCAGTTGCTGATAACATAATTGAAAAACAAAGGGATAATACACGTAAAGTTCAAAAAAGGGAGACATTTGACTTTCCCCGTGGCCTAAAAAGATCACTTGACAGTCTCGATCTTATGCTTACAGACATGATAGCCAATTTCGACAGAAAATACTTACTTCTTTATGCACAACGTTTGTTCAAGTTTTATGACTTTAAGAAACACGAAATTATTTTTTTCCATGATTCAATTTCTAGTAGCATGTACCCTTGCAGCGGATGGGTCTACAGCGTAAAGGAAAATCTTTTATTCTTGCCTGGAGTGCCCGAGGTGTCTCTGAAAAGGTCAACGAGCTTGAACATTTCATAAACGAAAATAATATCTCCGTAGCTTTTGTTTCTGAAACTAACTTAATAGATAAAGATAGGCTCTTTATTGCCGGTCATAATATCTTTAGATTTGACAAAAAAGACGTAAATACTAAACACGGTCTTCTAGCAATAGTTATGTCCACGTGTAAGCATGAATACGTCCCCACCCCCACTTGCATACTATGGAAGCCATAGCTATAAAAATCTTCATTAAAAATAGGCCACTAATATTAATTGGAATTTATAATTCACCTTCAGTAAAGTTAGACACCAATGATGTAAACCTGCTAACAAAACCTGGGGCTAGAGTTATTTTGTTAGGGGACTGGAACAGTAAGCATTCTGCGTTTAACAGTAGGTGTGGTAATAAGAACGGAGGAGATTATTTGATTTCTTATGTAAAACTAATATACAAATTATCTCACAAAACAAACCTACTTATTTTCCGTATAATTATAACAACAAGCCGGATATCTTGGATTACGCATTACATACTAATGTACAAATTAACTTAACAATAGATACGGATGTGGACTTGATGCCGGATGTCACTACGGAGGTGATTCATAGGTCCATGAACGAGTCCATACCAAAAAGTCATATTCCCATTCAATTAAACAAACATCCAGAGAAAATTATCAACCTAATTAAAACTAGAAATAACTTACGTAAAAAATATTTAAAAAAAAACAGAGACTCGGTGTCTAAACACTCTATTAATAACCGCAGAAGAGTCATTGCACTGGAAATATCTGAATATAAAGTTTTTCAAAATAAAGTCTAAGAAATGAGCCTCAAAGATAACTCTCTCTGGAAGTACACTAAAAACCTAACTAAAAAATTCGTTAATGTACCGTGTATAAACGGTCAGAATGGTCTAGTTTACTCTGCACAAGAGAAGACCAATGCCATTGCTGACTCACTTGAGGATTCTTTCCAACCTGATCGTGAGCTAGCCAACGATGCTCATGATAGAAAAGTTAAGAAAAAAGTTAATGATTTTGTAACTTCAATTCCAATAGGCGATTTTCAAAAAGTTTAAATGTCAGAAATCACGCGAACTATTAAATGGTCCAAAGGCCTCAAAGCCCCAGCTCCCGACAAAATTCAAAATATTGTCTTAAAACAACTTCCTAAAACCGCGCTTAAATATCTGAAGCATATAATTAATAACATACTTTAATTCAGTCATTTTCCAGTAGCGTGGAAACATGCTAAAATAATAACAATCAATAAACCTAATAAAGACAGTAAATTTCCCCCAAATCATAGACCCACCAGTCTCCTTAACACAATGGCTAAGGTAGCTGAAAGTGTGATATATAGAAGACTGAAGGATAACTTGTCTGAGAACAATGTAATCACTGCAGAGCAATTTGGATTTAGGCCTAAGCACTCAACTACTCACCAGTTAGTGAGATTCATTGAATTTATCACGGACATGTTTAACAAGAAACAAATGACAGGGGCAGCTCTGTTAGATGTTGACAAAGCTTTCGACAGATGCTGGTATCCCGGTATCATATATACAATGATCGAGAAAAATATCCGCCCTTACATTATCCATTTTATAAGCTCGTACTTAAAGAACCGGACTTTCAAAGTCTGGCATCAAAATAAAAATTCCTCCAGCAGTGAGATCAAAGCAGGAGTCCCACAGGGATCCTTATTAGGACCAATTTTATTCCTTCTTTACGTAAATGACATCCCGAGATGCACTAAAACTGAAATAGCAATGTATGCAGACGACACGATAATCTACTCATCCTCGTTTCAACCTAATCAAGTTACTAAATACGTACAAGAACATCTAAATATCATTAGGCCCTGGCTTAAGAGATGGAAGATTAAAGTAAATACGAGTAAATGCTAAGCGGTCCAGTTCACTAAAAGACGCCGTAAACCGGATAAACAATTAGTGCTAAATAGAACAAAGATAGACTGGGTCAAACAAGTTAAATACTTAGTTGTAACTTTAGATCGTTTAATAACTTTTGCCAAACATACACGAATACAAGCAGGTGAGGCACACTGGCGTCTGTTCCAACTTGCTGCATTGTTTAAATCCCCTATGCTTAACACACAGAGTAAACTCACACTGTATAAAATGCTCGTTCGACCTATTATAACTTATGCAGCCCCATCCTGGGCTCATGCAGCTAAATGTCACATTAACAGACTTAAGAAAGTGCAGTACAGAGCCATAAGATTAATACTACGAATTAATAGATCCCTTCCTGTAGCTAAGTTGCAAAAAGAAATGGGACTGCATAATATCAGAGACTACATAAAAAATCTTACTAAATCTTTCTATTCATCCTCACATGATAATCCTAATAAACAAGTAAGTGCACTTGGCACTTACACTCATAAAATGGCATATAAATACAACAGACCCATTCACATTTTAAAGAAGAACCCATATAGAAAGAAACCACAAAATAGAGTTTAGTAATCGTAAAAAGTGTCGATAGACTTCGATTAACCTTACTGATAATGCTAAAATAGCTGCTCGATTACGTATATATTCATACTAATACATAATTATAATCTAAAATCTAGTTAACTTGACAAGGCAATAATGCGGCAACACTCATACCTTTATTAATCATTATGACGAGGCTGTAAAACGGCTTGAATATATACTCCTATATATCCATAATGCATATAATTAATAATTAAATACTTGACAAATGCACTATTGCAGCAACATAAAATTATTATTATTATAATTATAAATAACACCCGAACCATATATCTCCTGTCAATATATATATATATATAT
>JAGDQP010015996.1:12686-32522 GCA_022664845.1 Lepisma saccharinum | reverse complement strand
GTCCAACCGTTTCTTTCGTCTGTATCCATGCCCAAAGGTATTTGGTCACCTCCCAACCATCTGTCTACATCAGACGAAGACGCTCTTCGCGTTGGAAATTCATTCGAGGGTGGCTTTCCTTCAACAGCACTACAATTATTAGAAGTAAGGACTTTGGGAGGGGGAAGTAATATTGACGATGCTCTCCGGACTTCTTTTTTCTTCTTTCGCTTTCTTTTCTCAGGTTTTGACGTCATTGCTGCCTTTCCGTTCTCTTCTGCTGGTGCGACGGGGGGAGATGGGACCTCGGATTCTGCTATCAGTAATTCACGATACGTGCCTGGAAATACATAAAATATACAACTTATATGAATATTCTAACAACATAATTACATTAGTAAATTACAATCAATACTTGTAATTATATCAAACATTCCAAAAGTGTAAAAGTACAAAAACGTTTTCAAATCTCAAGAATCAGCCAAAATTTCCTACCTTATGAACTATTAAAATATTTTAGTAGAAAAAATTAGCGTGTTCCTGGTGGATTAGGAGTGTCTGCCGGCTTAGGATCCCTGGTTTGATTCTAGGTGGGAACCGACTGAAAGTAGTAGTTTGTAATTCACTTTACACAGTTCCTTAGGACATCATCTCCTGCGATGGAAGGCAATGGCAAGCTATCATCACTTCTGCTTGCTTAAGAGCCTTCAGTCTCTCTCACAGTTTATACTTTCAAACATTAATATATTACTAAAATGTTTCACTACAAATCCATGAATTTGGCAACACAATTTGATTTAGTACCTCAAGTGTACTAAATATACATAAAGTTTTCAAGGTTGAGTCTTCGAAATTACGTCTTGCTCTATTTGTAATTTCATTCCCATATGAAATCTGAACTTCATGGACTTTGCAGTTCAATTTAATAACTGTCCGTGACCTCGGGGTGGCGGAGAGGTTAGCGCGCTCGCTTTCTGTGCGCCTGATCACGGGTTAAATTCCCGCCGGAGTCTATTGAATAGAGTGGCTCGGAGCACTCGTAAAAATGTAGGTATTGTCCTTAAAAGCTCACCAGCTCATTTAGAACATTAATAATAATTCAATTAACCATAACTGTTCGTGGAAAATAGAAGAATGCAGCGGCCCACCTTAACCGAAGGTATTGTTCAGGCATTCTCAGGTCGAACTGGGGAAAATACAAACGATCTCAACCGGAATGGGCAGTCCCAAGGCTGCGCAATGAGAGTTTCCATGGCGTTTTCAAAACAGGCAGATGAACAAACGACTACGAGATTGCAGACTAAGCATTCAGCTGAATTTTCATACGTATATGATGAAAACAGCTTCAAATTTGTCACGGTCAGATTTGTTCGTCAGCATACAGCAAAACTTTGGGAGAAAAGAAAAATCTGTCATTCTGCATTTGAAACTGGAATCCCGCTAGATAGCAAACCATGTTCGCAAATTTGGTGTCATATATTCCGTGTACAACATTCTAACTTTCTCCGTGTTACGCGAGTTCGATGATAATTTTTGAAGACTCGATTGTTTAGACATTATTTTCGTGAATGAATTAACAAAAATGGTATAATTTCTTGAGTAGAGCTCAGAATAGTCATGGATGGAAGTAGAATGTTAAATTTTGTGAGTATTTCGTGAGTTAAAAAAAAAGCACATTTTCACAGATGTTTAACAACCTTCTATCTACCCATGTGATTTTTTTTAAATGTTTAAAATTTTCGCGACATTCTACTGTGTCTATACATTGATTATGAAGTTATTTTCACTTTGCTGAAGTAGACAATATACGCAGATAAAGCGTAAGACTTTGCCCGGAAACTCTCTCTTACGTAGTGAAATACATAATTTGAACGTATTAGTTTTGCTACGCTAGAAGCTCTGTGAGTGTCTTTAACAAATATCGAAGTGAGGAAAAAACATATCCACGCAAACCTTTCACAACTTCAGCTTACTTGTATCTGCCATAAACTACATGCAATTATAAATAACACAAGTAGTGATTAAGCTATCGGGGGATTGGCCAAATTATTAGTACGAAGAGTATTTAACTTCCACTATTACTAAAAACAAACAAACATTCTCACTATTTTGAAACTTCCATGAATATAGCCAGACAGCTTGTCTCATACAGCTACATGCAACACCATCTGTCCTATATGTATAGTCATGCAGATACCTTACTTACAATATTCTTTGGATATGCACGATATAAGCACTTCCGCATATTTATGTTATCTTTCTGTAGCAATTCAAATGTGTGTGTTTAACAAGCAGATGTTTTCCTAAAAGCTTCAAGGGTTTACGAAAAGTTCACGCAACTTTAAACCTTACTTTTCCCTGACAAAATAGAAATATAAAATCATGCCACGAACAATGACGGTAATCTGAAATCTCACGCATGCATTAAATGTACAACATTCCTAACTTTGCCGTTAGAATTAACAGAATGATCTTTAAAAGCCAATGAATAAAAGTTTTATTACCCTTCTAATATTGTAATGTAACTCCTAGGCCAAGCTTGTAAATAGAAAAAGAAAAAAAAAAAAAAAATTAAAAAATCTCCATTTTGGCCATCGATACTTCACTTGAAGGAAACACGATTAAGGCTCAAATTCAAGTGGGTTTACCGCCTTTTTCGTTTTACGTCAATTATTCAGAAACCCTTGTAGATAAACAAAATTTAACTTTCAGACCAAAGTTCGTTTCGTACTTCAACAATGAGTTCAATTAGCTTTAAGTAAATGTTAGTAATAAATTCAGGATTGTGTGCAGACACTTTTGGGACATTATTCTGTCCCAAAAGTGTCTGCACACACACACAATCCTGAGGTTACTACTAGCATTTCTTTAGAACTAACTGTACCCATTATTGAAGTATGAAAGGAACTTTGGTCCGTGAAAGTTAAATTTTGTTTAACTGCACTGAATTTTGAATAGTTGACGTAAAACGAAAAAGGCGGGAAAACCCACTTGAATTGAGCCTTAATATTTATTCGTCAATCCACTATAGCAAAATGATTTTAACGTAAGTAATAAATTGGAGGTGATTTACACAGAGTCAAGTTTCATTTCGTACCTTTCGAGTTTAATTTTTAATATGAAAATACTGTTTAACAAATGTGTGTGACAAATCCTTACGGCGACTTAGAGTTATAAGTATTTATTTTTAAACAAAAGGTTTCACGCAATCGTGTTTTGGAGCATATCTTCCTCTTTATTTCACTGTAGGCAGTTTAGAAGGGAGTAATTAATAATAATGACAAGCACAATTTTAATGCAAATCTCGTTCCTCTATCGTCAGCCAGGAATATCTGTTTCGCCATTTTTATTCTTAAACTTCAGGTGACTATAGTATTGTATGAAAAAAAAAAAAGTGCAACAATTATTTATATTTTACATACTTTAGTGACGAGGGAAATGAAATTTCGGACAACGGTAAATAATAGGAACTGCAGCTCTGAACGTCAATTGCAGTATGCAC
Organism: Lepisma saccharinum; assembly: GCA_022664845.1. Lineage (NCBI taxonomy): Eukaryota > Metazoa > Arthropoda > Insecta > Zygentoma > Lepismatidae > Lepisma > Lepisma saccharinum. Next base: position 29,041 of record JAGDQP010015996.1, on the reverse strand, counting down.
AGGCGAATTTACACTAGATCATTGTTAAGGTTCTTTAGTTCCCCCCCCCCCTTTTTAAATTTTATTGATGTCCTTGAGGCATTTCAAGCCGGGAAAGGGAAGGGAAAAGGATAAGGGAAAGTGTCGGCCAGGGCCTATGTTGAAGGTGCCATTTGCCTGGTGTGACTGAGGAAAAACCTCAGTCAGGATGGTCGGCCACTGGGATCAAACTCACGACCTTCTGAATGCTACGACAACGCTCTACCACTGAGCTACGGCGGCTCCATTTAGTTTTCTATTCTACATGTGTTGGTTTGGTGTTGATATTAAGAACAATTTTATTGTTCTCAACTGGTCATTTTGAAAATAAAAGACTTGACATTATGTAAATGAAACAATTTCCCTGTGCATATCCCTACTGGATTTTAGAGCTGCGATTTAGGGTAGCTGTTCAACCCTCTATTCTCTTTCCTTCCCCTCAAATGTCAAGGAACATTATCTAAGAGATATTGTGATTTTCCATTCCTGAGATTTCTTCACTTAAAGAAAAACTTTCAAAAACGTATTTAGTCTATGCAAAGCTCTATCCGCTCTACCCCATACTCCACGCAAGTTTTGACGTTAAAATGTTAGCCCAAGTAAAACAAAACAGATATATTCGATCCGGAAATTCGATTCAGAATTTAGGCCCTATCGCATTGTGCGTTACTGATTAATTTTAAGTAATATGCTGCAACATTAGATCATTCACGTGTTTTAAACACTTTTTTTTTTCTCTCTCGGTGTCTATTTCGTTTCTAGTAAAAGGTCTTACAAGATTAATATGTTCACCTGTTCTAGGTTTTTGTTCGAAACTTTGTTACACAATCCAAGATATGAATTTTGACATACTAAGGTGGCGACAGTAAACGAACTACTAACTTTTCGGTTTTTACAAATACTAAAACAAATCACAACATTATAATCTGAAGCGAAGGTGATTCAAACTCGAGGGTTTCATGGAAACTCACGACAGAAGCCTTCCAATATGTTCCCTAGATTGTGCTAGTAACATTTGAAACAGATCCTGCTTTCCATGCTACATAAAAACTGACCACGGCCAAAATATTAGACCGTCTCCAAATCAGAGGAAAGTCTACTATAATACTATTTCCTTTTGTCCAAAACTTACGTAGCTTGCACAGTCTCTAAATGCAGCACCCAAACTACTCACTCCTTATTAGTTTCGAAGATTTCTCGGGAGTCCACGCAAAAGGAAAGGTTTATATACAAAGAAAATTAAAATGAAAACGTAGGAGGACAGACAAGAAAATGACAACGTGTTTCAGCAAAAAATGAAAATTTACGAATGTTTTCCACCATTAGTTTACAGGGGCACATTTTATTTTCTGCCATCTTTTCTACCTACTACTATCGCTTTAATTTTTCTTTGTATTTTTACACACCTTCTCGAAGAAGCTGAGGGCGCTTCGAAATCGATAGGGACTACACAGCTTGTGTCCTGCAGTTAGTGATGAAAGTTACGCATATTTTCGTCCAGTCTCCCATGGACTAAAACTAGATCGTTTAATCTTTTTTCAATGACATATCTAACGAATGGAAGACAATTAGTATCTACCTAAACATACGTAACTAGTAAATAATCTTTGTTGCCCCCTTAGTAACGAATAAAATTTTCTTCCGCTAAGTAATTTTCTCCTTCCGTGGGAAGGCTTCTTTAGGCAAACAACAACGATTTATTGTGCGGAAATGTGTTTTGTATGAATACGTAAGTGAGAAAGAGTACAGATATATTTTTTTTAAAATAATTTGTAAGATGTTTGCCTTATACTTCACGATGTATTGAATTTCAAATGTTTGATAACACTGCTCTGCTTTTTTTTAAGTACCCGATGATGGCGATGTGATAGTTGTTTTCTTACAACTCTAAGGCCCTGAATATGAATGTAATACCAGTTTTTCTCCCATCACGTCAGGTTTACCTGCAAATGTGAATATCAATCTCTACCTTTCAATTACATTATAATACGGACAACGTAATAAGGACCTCTTCTACGTTCAACAAGTTACAAAATTACTGTGCAAAACCAAAAAAATAACACGCTATACTCAGATGTGCACATGAAGTTATCATACACCTCTTATTTAAGAAGAAATCATCTTCGTGTAGACGCTGAGTACCCTTTCTTTTCAGCGATTTCCAGTAAGCATCATGCAACTGCTTTGATACCTCTTCTGAATATTTTTTAAGTCGTGGTGAAAGCGTGTATCTTCAACATTCTAAACAAAAAGTACACTTTAAATGAGTCATTTTTCACTTCCGTCACGTCTATCGATTTACATTTAAGAATTTGAATGCAAATATGATAAAGATAAATTGCGAACCAAATGCAGAACTACACAGATGTGATTAAAAGTTCGCTCACTTAGAATACAAAAAGAGCACTTTTTTTTTATGATGCAATGTTTATGAATTCTAAATAACCTGACGTGATTGAACCAAAAGGATTACATTTTTGAAATCAGCGTAAAAATTCAATTCAGGAACCTCTATTTGTTTCCAATCATCGAATTCTATGCTGCAGAGCAGTGCAATTGCTGCCAGGTGAGGGTATTGAACGAAATGTATATGGATTAACAAAACAATTGTCAGTATTCCATATACGTTCACTTCTATGCCTTATGACCTGTACACAGTTGACATCCAAAACATGGAGAAGTTAAAGCATCTTGTCCAATATTTCCTTTCATATAGTTAATACTCTCTCAATATTTACATTTTCAAATACACGTATTCATACAAAATATACTTTCACACAATAAATCACTGTTCACTTACCGGAGGATGGTAAAAAGTATACAACGAAAAAAAATTTGTTCGTTACCGAGAGGACAATGAAGATTATTTACTTGGTACGGATGCTTAGATGATCTGTTTCAACGCGCAACTCCTCGATAATCATACTACATCGTATGAAGAACCGCTATTTTATGCTATAGTGGCATACTTTAACCTCCTTACACCGAAGTCCGCATATACGCGGGCTCTATACCCTAATTGAGCTACATCGATAATCAAGGTATTGCCATGTTCGGGAAGGACCTAGATTCATGTTAATATAAATTTTATGAATGTCGGGTGTCAAAGAGGGGAGGGAGGGAGGGGACTGTTCACCTTCAAAGAGATATACAAGCATAATATGTGGCTCCTATAACGAGAAAAATACATACTTTCTGCTAATATTCTCAATAATTGCATCCTACTTATGTGCGAGAAGGCGCAGGGAGCAAAGTTTTTTTTTTTTCCAAGTATAATGCAAAAGTTTGTTTGCACTGATCGATATATCTGGTCACAGAATTGCTATAGGAGCCAGAAGTATGTTCCTAAATCGACTAGAGATAGTAATTTAATCATATAAGTAGCCCTCATATCTGAGGTATAGCGGGAAGGAAATTATATTTAGGCATACAGGGCGTTTCACAGCTGTTTCCGATGTATATCTCACTAGATATTATTTAGACTGTTCTGATTCTTTGGAATGTTGTACACGAATGTGAAGACTATAAATTGGCGCGATTTTATCTGCGTGCGAAAGCTACAAATGTTCTCACTACCTTCATATTTTTTTAGTATTTTAATTAATTTTTGACCTACGAATTGGGCTACGATAGGTTCAAATTTTACCTCCTTAAAAGGTGTGGTCCATAGCCTTTCCAAAGAGGAATCATTCGTGTCCCTGCGATAATTAGGGCGACACTAGAGCGGTTAACATTCGAAGTCTACAATTTTCTCGAAATTCCTGCTCGGTGTAAAAAGGTTAAAGCAGTTTTATGTACGGAAATGCTGCGATTGACGATGCTGTTTAATTATACAACGAATACTATTCCATAACTATGAGCTCAAAACAGCATGTGTTGTATTAATATTCTTAGTGACACAGGAAACAGAACGCAGATATAATTACCGCCATAAATAAGGTTCTTAGAATTAGAACACATGAAAGCTTCATTACATTTGCAGTAATGAAAACGGGAAGCAAAAAGGAAAACCATCACAAATTAATAGCGGCACAGTTGTCGACTATGTACAGGAATAACAATGACATTGAGAGGTTAGTGAAACAATACAAAAAACAAGTCATTCCATAAAGATTATTTGAGAGAGTTTGTAACTAAGACTATAATCTTGTTACACATATTACGTGATTAAGAAGTGTTTCACGGAGAAAAAAGTAATATAGTGCATTTTGTTACACAACAAACAACACTGTCACAACACAATACACTGACATCACGCAAACAGACAATACTGTCAACACCCCACATAATTAAGTTTACATGCGTCCCAATGCTTGCTGGTTAATTTTACGACTTCATTTACATATAGAGGACTATACAGGTAGTATGGCCCAAGAACGTCACACGTTCGAGGGAAGGAGACGGCTGAGGTCCACGCCTCTGTCATCTCTCTCTGGCCATGGCGAAAGTGGGAAAGAGTCACGATGGCCGGTAGCAAGACTCGAACTTGTGGGCCTCCTTAGCGCCGATCCGGAGTCTGCAACCCCTGTCTTTCGCCTCATCAACCGCAATTATCTTCAATGGAAGTAAGGGATTAATGATACATAGAAAGCAATTTGTTTCTAGTTCTGATTCTTGTCCTCATTGATCATGCAGCCTCTAAGGATAGGATCGCTATCATTAATGTGGGATGCGAAGCATGCTGGCAAGGGATCTAAGGAAGGATCTGTGTATATGTATATAGGACACCATGCGATGCCACTAAAATGTCTCTTCCTCACCAACTGATCTCGCTTATATGATAGATGTATTACCAATCTTCGCCACAAATTCCGGCCACATAGGTTAGTCGATAATTTATTACTTCAGTGAGGGCAAAATTGTGTTTTAACATTAATCGAAGTAATTTTCCATTTTACGGTTTGTCACCGTGTTCAGGTTGTCTTCTAAATTGACTATATCCGTAATATAAGCAGTTGTATTAGTTGAAGAAAAACTTTTTCTATATGCAGGGTATCCAACTGTCTGGAACATTTAAAATCTGTTTTCTTCAACGTCTGTGGAAGAAACCAAATTGAAATTCGCGTTCAGAAATTAAGAGAAATTTACAGGAAACATATCCAAAGTAATTTTATGGAACATTCGATATTTTAAACAGTAAATGAGGGGGTAAAAAAGCGGTTTGAATGTAATGGTAAGGAACACGTTAATTGTATATGAGTAAATGTAGAAAAAATAATGTTACAGAACGCAAACGGGCAGCGTAAAAAGAGCCTATTATTCAGGAGGATGATACGTTAATACCGAAAGTGGCTGGTTGGTTGGTTACGTATTGCAATTCAAAGGTGCAATACACTCAATCTTAAAACATGCATCTCTTTCCCGATACACCTATTCAGACTTACGAAACGAAAACCCATAAGAATTCTGAGATTCCTTCCCACAGCTGCTTGCAAGCTGTACACTGCTAACGAACACAAACGAACTTAAAATAGGCACGCAAGACCGAAATCTCAAACTCTCTTTCTTACGTGACGATTATGGTGCATACTCCACTCTTTTAATACGCGAACACTAAAACCATACATTTAGTAAGTTCCAGTACTTTTTCTTCCTCCCCACCCTACCAAGTATCCCTAGACGTCCATTCCCCTCGATGATATAAATGCCCAAGACTTACGAAGCATAGGGTTTTAGTATTTGCTTATTGAAGGATTCGATATCGCACCACGAACGTCACGTAAGAAAGAAGTTAGAAGCAAAGCCACAATATGAAAATTAAATTCGAATTTTTCTCAGCTGAAGACATATGATCATAGCCTGTCACGACTTTGGGATGAAGTCCCACGGCGAGCGTTTTCTGTGAAAACAAACGGGAAAGCTAGCGGCCAGATCTCATTGTATTACCATTACGCTATTCGTTCGGTGTAGTTGTCCGGATAACTGACAGCAGGACTTAAACAAGTGTCTCCCCTGTGATCAGAGCAACCTTGTCGACTGTGCCATATGGGATGGAACAATCGTACTAAGCTCGCGGCTGGCCAACTGATTAGCCAGATCGCTTTCTGTGCGCGTTCAATTCCGCTAAGGATCCACTGAACGGAACTGAATTTACTTCAGGCCTTTAGAGATCTATGGTTCAGGCCGAAAAGGGTAGGGGAAAGTTTGCGAAAAGGAGTCGAACAAAGCCTAAGTTGAAGGTGCTATCTCGGTATTTCCTTGGTGACAAGAAAGATCCTGGAAAAACCTCAGGATCGTTGCCTGCAACGACTGAACCCACGACCTGTCGAATCCGAAGCAAACGATCTACCAACTGAGCTATGCCCGCTCGATTTCAATGGCCGAAATAGTATGAAGCCCACGTAAACAAAAACTAAGTCCCGTGTTGGAAAGATTACAAGCTAACTTAGGACGTTCATCAAAATTCAAACAAAAACACTAAAGCAAGCTCTAAAAAAGAACCGCCTGATTTTCTTCCTTCAGGATAACCATAATTAATTGAAAGACTGCTACACAAATCACTCACCTGATATATTGAGTGCTTCCTCGCTAGGTCTTCGCTTACGAATTCGTGGGGCCTGATGGTGGCCACTCACACCTTCCACAGACTTCCGCCGCTTCAACTTCTTTTGTTCTCCTGCTTTATTTTGTTGTTTTGTGCTTCTGCTGGACACAGTCGACACTTCATGACTCACTCCATCATCGGAGGTACTTCGACAAAGGTACAGTACTATTACGCACGCGAAGATTCCGACGATTATAAAAGCGATATGCTGACAAATAACCTGAAAAAATAAGAAAGAAAACATGAAGTATGTACCAAGTAATTTAGGACTACATGAGATAAACAAAGATCAGTTTACTTTAATGCCCTATACAGCCCAGTCGCAAATGTGAGAAACTAATCTTCGTCTCCGAGCACACGTTTCAGTAAAAGGGGTGTGGAATGAAGTAGACAACCGGGCCTCTATTCTATACACCAACGAAGTATCAATTACTACACACATACTAAAGCAGTACTGGTAAAATTTGACAAGCAACTCAATTCTCCTAACCAATCTTTTTGCAGACTATTTTCCATTAATTTTCATTTAATTCAACCGATCATAAAACAGGTTTCATTTAGGCTTTAGTAGTTTTGCTAGTCACTATAATTGGGTAATTTGTGTATTTTTACTATATGAGGGGAAAATGCATATCGATTATATATACAGTGCCTGTGTACCTTTTGGAGATTTGGAAATGGCCACTATTACCGAAATCTAGTACATCTACGCGAGGCACTGAACCAGAAACAGGATAATCAAACCAAATGTGTACTTTCCTTGTCTGACAATACTTCTGTTTACAAAGCAGCGGAGACAGTTCAACTTGTAAGGAAGTGTGGATACACCCAGTTACCACATCCTTTTCATTCCCCGGACCTGTCACCTTCAAGATTTACTCCCTCCCAAAATGAAGGATTCGATGCGAAGGTGGCATTTCTCTCTGGACAAGATCATTTCTACTGTGGAAGAGAAGTTCGCAAACGAAAATAAATACTACTACAATGAGGACCAGCGGAAGGTGGCTGGGAGAAATAAGCGGTTTCATAGAACCACCATGTAGAGAAAATTTAACATTTCTGCAGTTTCATGAACTCATCTCCATAGTCAGGACAAACTTATTGATACCCCCTTTTCGTATAGAGCCACAGAGTATCCTAACAGTAGTTCATAGCGTCTACTAATTTTGCGACTTGAAATTCCCAAGTTTGCTAGGTTTTCCATGATAATTTTTTCCAAATTTCCCCGAGTACTTAGTATAGTGAAACGTAAATAATACGCCGACATTTTTTTTAATCCCACCACCACACAGTCCAAGCATCTTGTATATTATTGGTGTTTCGCAAGCGAAAAAAAGAATTTCTTTAAAATAGAGGATTTTAACACATTGAGAAAAAAAAAAAAATCGGTCAGCAGTGAGAATCGAACCCACGATCTCCGCCCTTACCAGGGGAGTGTTCTTACCAACTGTGGACATGTCCACGTCATCAATTGCGCTAAGTTTCCCACATAAATTATAGATTTCCCTGAGTTCTCAATTTTTATAAAAATTCCATGAGTATTCCAGGTTTACCAGGGTGGTAGACACCCTGTAGTTACTGGACACTGTATATATGACTTGGAAGTCGTGTAACGATACAGTAATAACCTGAATGGAATTTAAATTGAAGCGACACGTGGAAGTGCTCTGAGTCGTCATTTTCCGTTTAGGCGGCAGATCACTCCCGAACGTTTAACCAATGGAGGCGGTTTCTGGAGGACTCCTTCGGAAATCACAATTCCGCACACTGGACATCCCATTCATTGAATCTGTCACGGCTTTACTTGGGTGGTGGGAAGTACTGACACACACAAATCTCATACATTTCTGGAGCTACAGACTACAATAACAACCGACGTAACAACCAACACCTTAAAAGAGATTTTTCGCAAACATGCAGAAGCATGAACTGACACGTTTGCATGTTCTTGGGGACACGCTCTGTAGGAACCAGTTCGACGTAGTAAGCGTGACTTCAATTGTACATTAAAAATACAGTGTATCCGAAAAGTTAAATAAAATCGAAGTAGGAATAATGGCTCTGGGTTTCACAAAACTGTCAATTGTTTCCAGATATTGAACAGTAAACTCAACTACAGCTAGGAAGAAGTACACTTTATAATCACCCTAGGTCTTAATGATCAAACCTCCAAGTTAAGATACTTGCTGCGAGTAAAGGCTTTAACGATTCTCTTACAGTGCATCGCTGAGAGAAATATGCACATAATGAACCAACATTTCTGTACCCGATTGTACAATTCAAGCTGTCAAAACAATGTTTAATTTTGATCTTTCATACTAATATATTTCAGCCAGATTTTGTTCTTTAGAGAGTTCAATATACCACTTAAAACCTATAAGCACACCTACAATACGTTTATTACTTACGCCTAGTTTGTATGTCCAGCCTTCGCGTTCTTGCAGAAGTACTGTTATGGCATTCGACAAAACAACAACTTGATTCCTAAGGGCTTCCATTTCCTCTGCTTGCTTTAGTTCTCGTTCTTGGCCCTTCTTCTCTGATTCTCCAATGGCGGCTAAGGTTTTGTTAAAAGCGCGCTGCATTTCTTCCACCTGCTTCTTGTAGCGACGACTTAACTCCTCCAAATATTGAGTACTTAACGACACATTTCGTTCCAGAGCCTAACAAAGAAACCTGTATGTTAATAACAATCAAAGATGCAACCAAAGACTAACAAACAAAAGGTTATGTGGTTATTCTACTTAAATCTACCGTGAACTGCTTTTTGGTTTAATAACATCGCAACGTGCAGAGCATAACTAATTTGAGGAAGGTAGCAGTCCCGGCTTTTACTTTGGTTCTCGTTATCGAGCAAACTTCAAGAATGGGTAGACGTTAACGCTGTTTAAATATACGCGTCTCCCCCCAGTGTCGTTCCGTAGGTAACGATATTTACTACACTACGGAAGTAACAGGGCGATTGTACCTCAACATGACAATTATTAATTCACGTTTGTCTAAACTTTGAAGTGCAGCACTACAGAAATAAACATAAAATATGTACTGGAAATTCATCACCAAATTCATGTAAGGTATTTTTATTCCATTTACACTGATATCAAAGTATTTCTTCGCAGAATTCCAGTTTACTTTAAGCCCATCGTAACTACACAATGTCTACTCTGCTACACAAAAATTAAAATCACCAAAGCATTATCCCTCCCTTTGGTAATATTACAACACTATTTATTCACACAGGAAATCCCTTTTTACAACACAATAATAATGTACAAGTAATTTAATGAAAATTGCCAAAGAATTAGTTATGATCTCAGATGAATTTATCTAAATACTAACTCACTCACTCTATGGCTTATGGAACTCGCAAGTTCATCGCCGCAGTAACAAACGTTCGCCAGTGGATTCTATCCTGGGCAATAAAGCGAGTTTTCATCACGAACACCTACTTCACGAAGATCTCTTCTAATATTGTCCTCCCAACGACGTCTCGGTCTTCCCAATGGCCTCTTACTATCCAGCCTTACAACCAGGATATAATACTATCTTCGTTTTTCCTCCATCCGAGCTACATGGCCTGCTCACCTTAGTCGTCGCGATTTCATTATTTTTACAACATCTGGTGAATCGTACAGTCCGTGGAGTTCTTCATTAAGCAGTCTCCTCCACTCCCCAGTCATCTCTACGTTTCGGCCCGTATATCTTTCTCAAAACCTCATTTTCAAATACACGTAATTTATTACCGGCAAAATAACAGTTCTGTATATTTTTAATTTCAACTTCCTTGATATTAATCGCGATGTTAGAAGTTTTTGGACTGAATAGAAATATGCGTTCCCCGATACTAAGCCACTTTTTATTTCTTCCGTGACCTCATTTTTGCTTGTTACGTATGATCCCGTATTTAAATTTGTTTACTTTCTCTATGACCTCATCCCTAATTCTAAGGTTTTCATTTCCTTCATTTCCTGTGTTTCGGCTTGTTGTTATGTATTTTGTTTTATCTATGTTTACCTGTAGACCTATCTCATCGCACGCTTCTACTAAGACAACGGTGTTGCTTTGTAGTGTATCTATATCGTCCCCTATTATATCTACATCATCCGCGTATACAAACAGTTGATTCAAACCATTCAATGATAGTCCCTTTTTGTCCCCTTTAATTTTTAAAATCGCATATTCTAACGCAAAGTTAAAAAGTAGTGGGGACAAGGCATCGCCTTGTTTCAATCTGTTGCGAATCTTGAAACTATCACCAATATGGATTTAGAAGAAATAGATCCACGTTGGACCAGATTTTCGCCTTAGGACAAATTTTGGAGAAAAAATGGGAATACAGTTCATCAGCTATTCATTGATTTTAAGAAAGCATATGATTCTATCAAAAGGGAAAAGTTATACAGTATCCTGATACGATTTGGAATTCCGAAAAAATTGGTTCAACTAGTGAAGATGTGTCTCAACGACCCCATAAGCAGATCTAAATACTACATTATTACAATAGTGGTATCAATTTACGAGTCATTAAAAACATATATTCATGTCTTACGTGAGTTTTCAAGTATTATCTCTGTTAATCACATGATCTCGTCACCAACTTCTGCCATTCAGAACACCGCGAAAAGCAGAGTATGGAGTTGGAAGGATGATTTCAAATACCATTCATCAATTCCTTACATGGAAGATATTAAAGCACCTTACGGTTTAATTTACAAATGCCGCTGAAGGTAACGAACATGACCTTAACGTACCCACCAAAACCAAAAATGTACCTTTAAGCCTCAGATTCCGTTCTATCATCTTTCTGTAACAAAACGAGTACCCTCTAAATGAATCATTTCATTCAGTCGTCGTAATTCGTCGTGACGTTTATATTCTAACCAACCTGATCCTGGATAATGATCCAGGACCTACAAACAGTCGAAGTATCAGAGGCAATACAAACTTAGGAATGTAAGATTTATGTAGGAGCTGAGAAGCATGTTTACCTGTCCCCATGAAAAAGACTATTCTGAGAAACATTTGGAAAATGACTTGAATTATGCTTCTGACTCGTCCAGTGACACGTTAGAACAGTAATAAAAGAAGGCGTCGTGACCACTGACTCCCCCCCTCCATTTCAAATTAAAATATGGACATGGTCTACCTGGACACGTCGTTAAAATGATGGGTGTTCTGCCGATCCGAAGGCAGATCCTGGCCCGACAGTCCCTGGGCAAGGTGAATCGATTGTGGTTTGTCATTGCCTTTCATCAATTGGAGATGACGTCCCAAGGACGGGACCTACAGTTTAACGTTGGCCAGTTGTCCATATTTTGCTCAATTCAACCGAGCTTGCACAGGTATGCAGAATGTAAACTCGTACTACATTAAAACTACCGTAGACAAGAGTCAAAAGCAAGGTTAAAGAATTAGAAGTGATCAAGCCTTGTACTGAAGAAAACTCAAACTCAAACCGTGCCTTTGGGTTGAAAGTTACACTTTCGGTTATTCTACGGAATTTTCGATTTATCTTCTAGGGTAGGCCCAGATCTAATTAATAGCCTGTTGTTACGGCAGAGACAAAATATATATTTAAAAGTATGGAATGATTTAACTATATAGAGACAGTCAATCATAAAAAAACTTTTCAACACACCCTACAAGACGAAACTTGCAAAAACAATTGCACTATCACACAGTTGAAAGCAATTATAAAAGCTATATTATGTATCTTCTATAGAGCTGTTATATTACAATATAAAGAAGGTAACTAGCAAAATATTAGCCTCATAGGCATGGGAAGACGTTCTATACACTTTCTGATCACATCTTAAGTCCTACAAATCTGCTCAATTGAATTTATTTTAGTTTAAGGCCTTTAGGCAACTATGGCTCAGGCCGTATGGATGATGGGATGAATTGGTGGAATGAAGAAAGTGGGAGGAAACGGGATCACCCGGAGAAACCCCACGCACACGGTGTTTGTCCACCACAAAGCCCACATGGCATGAGCAGGGATCGATCCGACGACGACCCCTTGCACCAGAGGTGAGCGCTCTACCAACTGAACCACCGTGGTCCTCAACACATCTGCTCAAAACTGCTGGCCAAGTCTAATAACTGCAACTATAATTTCCTTGTAAAATTACTATCTAGATCCAAACATACGATTCATAAAACCCGAATTCACTTTTTTAGTCTTCATATTATTTCCCTCATTTTCAAAGCTCTTTATACCGAACGTGAATAGACCACTAGAGACTTCAGAATCTATAAAATTGCCTGACAAAAGCAAAAAATAACAGCACGATACAACTAGTAAACATTCTCTTGCATTAAAAGACTATCCCAGCTACGACAAAACGGAAAGTCTACATTAAAAATCTGACTGCACCATGACAGTTTGATATACAGGGTGTTCCCACAGTATGTCTCAAAAACGAAAAAAAGTGAAATTATACAAACAGGGTGTCTATAAAGTGAAACTCCACAAAGACTAATAATGAGCTAGCGCAAAGGAAACTACAAAGTTCTCCGCGCTTAAGTGTTTAAAGTACAACTTTAATTAAACAGAGCACTGACTTACCTTAATCCTATTGGACAACCTCACAAACAAGGATTCTTTCTGCATCTGCGTGGCAGAAGATGGATTGCCATCTGCATATCTCACCGCTTCACTTGCGCCTCCAGACGAGAGAGTGGGTGTACTCGGCGTTGGATCAGACTGATCGAAAGCAACATCTTTTAACTCCGACAACAACGAATCAAGAGAAAGATCTTGGAGAGATGGACTGGGTATGCTTTTGACGGGATCTTGGGTATCAGGTGGACCAGACGCTCCTTCATGTTCTTTTGATACATTATTCGCTGTCCCAGCTTGATCGGGCACTAGGGGAACATTACTTTCGGATTTTAGCGTCTCATTAACAACGATATCACTCTGTTCACTAGCAACAACGGTTTGGTTTATTAAAGAAGTAGATGATCTGACAGGGTCATCGGTTTTTACAGCTGATGTTTCGATAACTATCTTTTCGTCCAGACTTTTTGGTAATTCCATTTGATCATCATCTTTAAAAGTTTTCGTAGGACTGATCTGATGCGAAATTAAAGAGTCATTATCTACAATATTAACACAATCACTGACTGCACTAGCCGTTACACCAGAGCTTGCATGGTCGTCACACGTAACGGGAGTTGTTGGCACATTATTCATTGTACACGTGGTTTCTGAAGATGGAAGTAACACCGCTTCGTAGTCTTGCTCTGGTAGAACACTCTGACCGTCACTGAGGTTACCTATTTGACTGATATTTAGTACCACCTTCTTTTCCAACACTGCCAAAACGTTACATAAAGCAATGATGTGTTTCTTTGGCAGCAACGAAGAAAGGTAATCCCTTCGATCTTTCCCCTCGTTAGTAGGTTTCAGAGGGTACGGTGCACCAATTCTAAAATCCAAGCCATAACTTTTACACATACTACTTCGTAGAGTATCTTGCACGAACGAAGATTTTATCATTTGAGTCAAGGCATCATTTTCACAACTTAAAACACCATACACATCACTAAAGAGTGAATCACTGCAATTATCGCACACTATAATATGACTCGGTGTTACACAGTACGGTTTCAGTGCCCTATCTACTAGAACTTCAGCCACATGTGCTGGAATGGAGGTTATATTCGATGAATCACCTGTAAATAAAGCAAAGCCATTATCAATACCAAAGAAAGTATGAACAATTCAAAAATCATGTTGTACTAAATACTATCTAAGGAACTGATAAGGAGTACTCTACTTGGAGGCAGGCTTGCGACCACGCAAAGTGAATCTGCAGTTGTTTGCCATTGGTTTCTAGCGAATACAGATGGCGTCCCAAGAGTGGCCGAACCACCACGATCAATGTACTCGTATCGCGAATAGAATCCGGGTCTACCTGATAAGACAACAAGACGATTCACTCATCTACTCCACAAACCAATTACCATGCCTCGTCCTTCCCAGAAAAGGGATAGGAAAAGTAGTGGTCTGGGGCCATTCTTGGTACCATCCCGGTATTCGCATGGTAGGACTGCGAGGAAAAAATCTACAAAACAAAAAAAAATGTCTGAATAGCCCTCGAGAACATACTTTAAACCTGCGTAACCATCCCAATGCACCGCTAGGTAGCTCTGGTATAGACCTCATTATAGAATATGACGTTACCTAGCGGATGAATCCAAAATCACGTACTCTGAACAAAAGCCCCTTATTGTTAGCGCAGCAAGAAATGGGGAAGCGTGGTACGTCTATCTATTATGAGGTCTATGGTAATATACTAAATTTTCGCTTTCATGCGAAGCCGCGCGCTTCGCCACATTCAAAAAATGGAGCCCAAGTAAATTTTTTTCTACAATATCTCCTTTTCAATATTTATGCACAACAGTTTTCAAAATTATCAATTTGATGAAGCTTCATGTCCAGAATAACAAACTAACTTTGCGACCTTGATGACTTTCACTGGCTCCGTTATGTTGGAAAAAGTGTCTGAAATACATTTTTTTTTTTTTAATAATTTCTCCTTTTCAGTATCTCAGACCATCATGAGGTAGAGTATTCCGCGTTTTTGCTTTTATCATGATATCTCCAGTAGGGCTTAATCCACATATTTTGATTAATATTTATAATCTTTTCATTTTCTTCCTCTACATGGAGCAGGTCTGGTGAGGTCTCTAGTACCAATTGGCTAAGTACCCTTTTTTCCTTTTGAATCTTCCTTTTTCAAGTATAAACATCAATCAAAACAAAAGATCCACAAAACAGGTAACCTAGGCAGACTCATTGTAGCCAGCTATAATTCCCCTACTGAACGCATTTCAGCTCTCGTTGACTCCTTCCTTCAACCACATATTTAAGCGCTTCCTGCCTACATACGCGACACCTACCACTTCTTAGAAATAATCCGTAAATTACCGCTTCTTCCTTCTGACATACTGCTTTGCACCATAGATGTTACTTTCTTATATACCAACAATCATCATGGCCTAGCAGCTACGGAATTCATCCTTAACCAGACCCAAACCTTTCCTTAACCTGACCAACCTAGTTCTCACATGTAACAACTCCACCTTTGACGACAAACACTACCTTCAGATCCGAGGCACAGCCATGGGTACGAGGATGGCACCACCTTATGCTAATCTGTTTATGGGCAAACTCGAACATGATTTCCTGCAAACTCAGCCTTTGACGACACTACTCTGGGTAAGGTTCTTGGATGATATAATGATGCTATGGACTCATAATGAAACCAGTCTCAACACATTCCTAGAACAACTGAACCAATTCCGTGTTGTCCAGTTCACTTGGTTCATTTCTGACAAAAGAGTCCTATTCCTTGACGTGGAACATCACTTTAGAAAACAACACAATCACCACTTCCGTTCAAATAAAATCCACCCATATGCAGTATTTACACTACTCAAGTTCCCATCCTTACCATACCAAGAAAGCGATGATTCCTTTCTCCCTTGCCCTCAGAGGACAACGCCTAAATTCCACCACCTCTGCTACTGAAACTTACAGCCAAAGCCTCCAGGAGGCTCTAATCAACCAGGGCTACCCTTGTAACCAAACAGATCCGCCGTGCATCCTCACACACTCAAAAATCCAACCCACCGGATCTAATCACCCAGTTCCATCCTCAACTAACCAAGGCCAAACAAATCCTGCACTCTAATTTCCACATTCTCCAATATGACCCAGACACGATCAATATTCCCCACCAAACCTAGATTAGTTTTTCAACATCCACCTAATCTTAGAAAC
>JAGDQP010015996.1:0-11882 GCA_022664845.1 Lepisma saccharinum | reverse complement strand
CAATTAAGTGAAATCTTGAGATAGGAGCACACGAACTTCACAAACACTATAGAAAAATTAGTACGTTTCGCAATTGCGTTTTCAACTGGTATGAGAGAAAATGGACAGAGCGGACAGGTGCGGGCCTGGTGTTAAGGAAACGCCATATTGTCTATGACAGGGTGACAGTGTGGCCAGGTAATGGAGGCGGGAAAATGACTAGATGGGACGGAGAAAACACCAAATTTAGAAGTGCGAAAGTTACTAGGATCAGGTAAGGGGCTTCATGGAGGAATATGAGGGTGCAGGGAGGGGGAAAAAGAAATACAACAACTACTACTACTAATAATAATAAAGAAGAAAGATAGAATGAAGAAAAATAGAGAAAGTGCAACAGGGACGGAACAAAGAAGAGAAAGGAAGAAGACATTGCGTTGCAGGAAGTTACAGGCAGTTGAAGCCGGGTTCATGGTTGGCAGAAGGATAGATTTGTACATCTGCTCCTTTCGAGTCAGAATCCTTAAAGTCCTGAGCCCTGACTCACCTGCCACAGTTAGAAAGAGATGGGAGCAGACGAACATCTCTATCCTTTCAGCAAATCATGATCATGAAGAAGATGAAGTAGTAGTAGTAGTAGTATTTATTTCCCCTTCCCCTCTGATTCTGCACCCTCTTATTCCTTCAGGAAGCCCCTTACCTGCTCCTAGTAACCATCGCACTTTCTTCTCCATTTGGTGTTTTCTCCATCCCATCTAGTCATTTTCCCGCCTCCATTACCTGGCCACACTGTCACCCTGTCATAGACAATATGGCGTTTCATATACCATATTGTCAGCAGAAGGACTGGTAGCAAAAATCAATCTCGCTCACAAAATACCAACAAAGAAATATTTGAGATTAAATGAAGGGTAAAGGAATGTAAGTGACATTAAGACCATTTATATAAGACACAAGATATCAACATTTTATAGACCAAGGTTTAATATGTAATAACTGTTCACATACGAAAAGCTTAAAATTGTACCGAAATGTATGTTATTCAAACTTTTAACATGCTCTTTTTTTCCATAGTACACTTAAATCTCTTGTTTTTGAACCTCTCAAATGAATCTATAGTTTCAAGTAATTGATTTTTATGAGTTGCTAACTAACCTCCTTTGACAAGAGCTTCAGCAGCCTTCTTTACGATGCTCATAACAGCATCCCGAGCACTTCCAAAGAGATTTTTTGGTGGTCCTCCACTATCCACATCTGAAAATAAAGAAATAATCATGACTACAAGTTCTCCATCATTAGTTCCTATACTTCACAATTTTGATTTATGAACTCTTTGTATACTTGTCAAGTGAACAGGGGGGAGATACTGTGGTCAACTAAAAAACAATGCTGACGTCCACGAATACTAAAAAAAAAAAAATCAAGTCTTTAAAGCCACTTGTTACCTTAGTTTATAAGAAAAACTGATCTTCAAAACTTATCAAGATCTGATAGCGTCATTTTAGGTGGACCGAAGTAACAAAATAAACAAAATCATCCTCACGTTGTAATGTTGCACAAAAGCAATGTCTTATCACACAATAATCACAAAAAATTTCTGCGTTACAATAAAACTGATGCACTTAAATTAAATTTAATGAAAGATTCAATGTACAAATTACTAGTACGTAAACCAGACTTTCTAAATACGTAAATTAAACTGATATAACAAAGCTAGTTATTCTTTTTCAATACCAAGTTAAGATTTTCAGAAACCAACTCATCTATTTCAAAGCACACCACAGTTCCTTTATATAAAAACTAAAGAGACTATTTCCTTCGAGCAAAATGTAATACTATCTGCTACTGTTTTTGTCCCACCATTTTATTGTCATTGTATTGGTTCCCCTCCATTAACACACAAATCAGGATATATGACAAACTGAACATAATCAAATTTCGTAAACTGCCGTAGTCTGTGTACCCTGCACAAACATCTCATGTATACATACATTGAACAACAAAGGTGAGAATTGGTACGTGGTTTTTTTTTTTTTTTTTTTTTTTGTGTAGGTTCAAGATTATTTCTTCGCGGTTAATAACAGATTACAGTTTGTGCATATTTCTACAAAGACTGAAATTTTTTAACACTTTAAAGGAATCTAAACCATAAAAACTATGATTTCGAAAAGCTGAAAGGACATTTGATTCTCTAGGAAAAAAATAATTCTATAAGAACATCTTATTCACCCCTACCCGCACTTTTACAGCATCGCGCTATTTTGAACGCGATAAATCTCGCAGAAAATAGTTCTATATTGGTAACAATGCAAGGTAGCGGAAGGAGTTTCAGAAACAGGTTAACCAATAAAGCGTGATACGAAGATGCGTCAACGTTCACCTACCAATACTTCCAAAGCTTATTCATTCCTCCTCTCAACACACATTCAAACTAGATTTATAGCTTGAGGCATTCTGAAAGCATCTATGGCCTACGTTAATAAAGGATGTAGGATCACGTCGCTCAGTCATCGCATCTCTTGAGAAAAGGGTGAAACAGGATATCCTCTGTTCAAGGTATCATATTAAGGGTTCGAGTAACATTTAAAGCTCCCGAACGACTATATATATATATCTCAGATTTTTTTTTTTGTTGTTGAAAATTTGAAAGACGAAAGTTGCAGAAAATGCAATAAAAAGTGGGGTTCTCATTTAAAGAATCAAGGTTGGGCCCCCATGGGGCCAACACAGGACCCCACATATTTTGATTGGCTAGTTCATCCGATAGCTCTGTTGATTTTCTGCAATTTTAAGTCACTTTTAGGTTTTCAAAAAACTCATTCTAACAGACATATTTAGCTTTCGGAACTTTTGACAAGCATTGTAAAGATAAACCGCGTCAAAATTTTATCCTTTTATTCAAAGGCCTTGGATTTCAAACTGGCAGTTAATTTTTTGTGTGGTAATCCCCCCTAAGTGGCTGACCTACTTGTGTTCGAAATTTGACGTTGTGTTTCGAGGTGATCTGAGACCCTTCCCTTGTTAGAAAACATAACATGACCATATTCAGAAGTGATAGAATTACTCTGTAAAAACCTGGATAATTTGATTTTAATAATTATTAATTTGAGTTTGTCTCAATTGTGTGAGTGCAATTCACCCCCACTCCACAAAATATGCCAAAACCGGGCTTCGAACGCGAAACCTCTTGGACGATAGGATGACGCCTCGTATGATCAGCTAGGCTGGCTGCGTTCAACGATTACCGAAAGAATTGTAGCTAATAGTCCCGAACCACGGACATTTGGCGTTTTTCCTTTGTGTGCACTTTTTTCCTTAAATCCTTCATTCTAGCTCTTAGTTCTCACCAAGTTTCTAGATTGACGTTTCTTCTACAATTAATCTCTTCCGCAACTCTGAAAAACACCAATACACCGAAAGAATATCTTTCCCATACCTCTTAACACGTTTTAATCTGCCTAATCTATATATGGATGTTCTATTTAACTTATATTTACGGGTCAGACAACAGCTATGGTCTAATCCCGTAACACCTGAGAGATGGCGTCCGTCGGCTAGTTCTCTTTCGGGGTCACGAAAAAGAGAAAATAACGGTCGGAGATTTCTGTTCACCATACCGATATTCGCCTAGTAAAGCGGAGAAACGAAAACCTGTTAGTACGGTCGGCAGCACGACTCGAAACTTATTTTATTTTATTTTTATATGGGCCAGTCTAGTAACTTTGGAGTTCGGCCAGTCACGATTCGCCTTTAGCTGTTAAAATTCACACCCATGCCGGGACCTTCGAACCGATGGCCTACCGCCGCAGACTTCTCATCCACCCGGCCGGCAGCACGACTCGAACCTGCGTACTTCCCCAGTGCCGATCCGAAGTCCACGACCCAACTATCAGACCACGGAACTTATTTTTTCATTTCTGTCTATCGAAAAATATTGTATTTCCTAACTTTAGACATTACATCGTTAGTAACAGCAACAGATAGATCTCTAGGTTTTTTTTAATATAATTATTACACACTACACTAATAAACAATACACACACGCGCACAAACATTTAAAAGAGTTTTTTTTTATTGTCTCCTTCAAAATTCAATTTGTAGTGAGGGAGACATTTGCAAAGAGAGAAAGAAAAAATAATAAGACCAATGGACTACAAAACCAAACATACTGATTGTACAATTACCCAGAGGCTCATCATCATCATCATAGATGTCGGGAGTTGCTTCTTGAGTTTCGTCTTCCGTTTCCAAAACTTCAAATTCACTTGTGCCATACACACGGAAAAGGGAGATGGGGCAGAAATGTTCCGATCCATAGTGAGAATTCAATTCAACCTGTAATAAAGGAGAAACAAATCAGATTACTTTTTATTGTCTTTGACCTTTGTACCTCTCATGCAACTTAGCTTAGACAAACACTTATATACTTTACATTGCTTCAATGTCGTCTAAATTCTTCACATAATAACAGAGTATGATCATCATTATTGATGGCCATAAATACTATTAATTGCATGGAAGTAACTGCTACTGTTAAATGACAAGGATACACAACTTCTGGTCGAGATTTAATGTATCGTACAATCTACCGATAATCGAAGAGCCATCCTTTGATTCCGAGATTCTACGAAGTTAAATATTATATCATAGGAATCCACATCTCCAAAATTCTCACTGGCACAAACCTCATTTCAGAAAATGGGAGACTACGAAAATCCTGTTTGTATTTCGCAATCTTTCAAACTTTGTTAGTCAATCCCTATCAATTTTGAAGCTGTCCTAACTTCGTCAAAGGAAAGATTTACAAAAATGCAAATAAAATGAAAACTATAGTTGTAGAAAGGATGACAGAAATGTATCTATGTTCCTTTCTATCGCTTTGAATCTTTATAAATCTTTTCTTTGGTATCCCCCCCTTCCCCCTGACTCACACGGGGTACCTTCCAAATTGACAGGAATTAAATAATTCCTACATTTGGAGACAGTAAAAGCCAAGTAAATTGTGCATATCTACAATTCTGCTTATCCATACATTATCTTTATATAGTTTTAGGATGCATGTTGAATTTGAATTGAATTTTATTTATGGCCTTTAGGCATCTGAGGCTCAGGCCGAGATAGGGGAGGGGAAAGGATTTGGGAAGGTGTCGGCCAGGGCCACGTTAGAGGTGCTATTCCGGTATTTGCCTAGTGTGACTGAGGAAAAGCCCTGGAAAAAACCTGTCAGGATGGACGGGCGCTGGGATCGAACCCACGACCTTCTGAATGCTACGCCAACGCTTAACCACTAAGCTACGGCGGCTCGGTTTAGGATGCATCTCTATGATCGCGTCGACAGCTATAATGTTCAATCATTTACGCATTATTGCAAGTTCTTTTTATAGTTCAGATAGACTTTGTTTACAATTCTTCTGTCGATAATTCATACAACCTCTTGGGTAAGGGCAGCTGACATTGTGTCGAGTACGGGATGTTATTCAGGGTGCGCCAAAACCACCTGACTGCTTTTTTTTTAAAATAAAATAATGTAGAGCAAAACAAAAAAGATTTATTTTCATAGTAATGCAATGAAGAAACAATGACTACACTTCTTCATAAAAATTATATTAGTTAAGTGACCACCGTTAGAATTAATACTCATGTAGTCTAGATGGAAGTGATAACATACTTCCCGCTGCAAAATGTCTCTCGGGATCTTCCAAATGAACTCGCGAATTCAATCTTTACCTACTGAATCACCAGCAACTTGTACGGGTGTTAGTGGAAGTCTTGGTGTAAGATTCTGGGAACACACTCAGAGCTCAGCTGCCAGGACTGCCCATGATTGCATTTCATATACAATTCACATTTTCTGATGTTCATACCAAACTAAGACATCCTGGACATTTTCTGTCCCTTACACTTCCTTCTTGACGCCACTTCGATGCCCACAATAACAGCGAATTGTGACCAGGGAGATTCCGTCGAAACTGCGTTGTATAGCTATGATTGTCTTTATAAAAGTTTCCAAGGCTGCAATGTTGCATTGCACGGACCAGCACTTCATCTTAACTCCTAAGAACATGGAACATAATGGTGTTACAGCGACATCTAACGAGTGTGTTAGTAATTCAGTTTTAACACAGTCAGATGTTTATGGCGCACCTGGACTAACACAAATATAGACTACCAAGAAATCAAATCAATAAAAACTGAAATGTACCTTAATAAATTTTCCAAAAAGATGAGGTTCCAAATTAAAACTCTGAATTGTCCTTTCATCCTCGGCTACAAAATGACCAACGTTTCGCCAATCTCGAGTAGGATAGCGGTCACTTATGGAGACAGAGAATTCACGTGGTGACGAGGAGAAAAGTTCGAAATTCGCTAATTCAATCTGAAAAGAAAGTGCAAGAATATGCATTAATTCAAAATTAAAGAAGCATAAATAAATCTTACTACAATTAGTATTCAACTTGTAGTTTCCCCGAAGAAAATTAATTAATCGCCTGCGCCATTTCTTTTAGACAAAAAGCAAGCGAAAGAACGTCCTTAAAAAATCTAGTTTGTTGTACTGTTTGGTGTACGATTTCATGTGTTATGCTATGAAGAGATACATGTGATAGTGTGAGTAGGTCCAAATATTGGAACAGTTTTTAGATTTAATACGCAAGAACATGCATACTGAGAAAGAACATTTTTTGAAGAATTTCAATGGACAAAGCACCTTTTCCTGTGCTGTTCATATACATATTTTCTATCCCTGGCTGGAATGATTTTACAGAAAACAGAGAATTTCTTACAGAGAGTGGTAAATCCAACCACTCTACCCTTCAAAGAGAAATCTTGTTTCAGTTATTCATTTACCCGATTACAATTTGGTTTAATCAATACACAACGAAACCGTCTGTACAGTTGCAGGGGGACGGGGGTGGGGTGTGCCTCATTGTAGGGGTTGACAAAAATAATCATTGCTAACCATTCTGTTTTATTTCAAAATACTTACTACACGCGATTCAGTATGTCTATTACAATACTATTACAAAATATATACTTAAAAAAAAAAAAAAAAAAAACTTTCCCCCAGTTGTACCTATTGATCTCCGGTATCAGGAATAGAATCTACAGCACTATGCAATGAGCGTTCATGAGCTTTATCGCTAGTAAAGAAACTTTGAGATAATGAATTGCGGCATACAAACATTCATATATATGTTAATTATATGCAAGTCACATGAGATTAAACTACAAGCTGCAGCATGAAAGAACACTGCCATTACGTTTCTAATAATCAGAGTTTTATATTGTATGCACGGTTTCAATGCAAAACTCGGGCAGTACCTTCTCACACTCTCTCAGTTTCGTATGTTTCTACATTATTCATGACCCTACTATCTTCGCTGTATCTAATTCTCTTCAACATGACCGCAATGCATAAGCATGCTTGTATTTAAAGCAGTGCCTTCGATTTTTACAAGGAAGTCTTTTGCAATTAAAGCACGAATTTAATTTACATTGATAAGCTGTATAGCGTATGTCTGAGGGATTACGTCCCCTGACGAACAAATTTTGTCCATATCCGCAATCGCACGGTATTTTTGAATTTGAATTTAGTTTTAAGGCTTTTCGGCAACTTTGGCTCAGGCCAGATGCATGATGGGATGAATTGGTGGAATGAAGCAAGAGGGTGGAAATGAAAGAACCCGAAAAAAAAAAACACGCATACGGTGTTTGTCCACCACAAAGCCCTGGCATAAGTAGGAATCGAAAAAACTATCCCTAGCACCAGAGGTGAGTGCTCTACCAACTGAGACACCACGGTCCCGCAATCGCACATTATTAAACCAGCATTCGACTAATGGCACTGGGAAGAAGTCTTGAAACGTAAGTCGCGAAATTCACGCTGAAGTTAATGCAGTTGTAGACAAGGTAGATACATTTGCATACGTCATGGATAGAGCAGGTTTTGGAGTCTGCCGGTACCATGCCGTCTCACCTCTATTGTTAATGGTATTGGAAATATCAAGCTCTAGTTCATTTTCCCACGCTTTCGGCAGTTTATAGCGCCGAAATGAAACATTTGTGAACCCTCAGGTCTACATTTTTCCTTTTCGTTATTTTGATGCCAGAAATTTCGTGAGGTGTTTTCTCGGTGTTATATTCCAACATCCTGTAGACTACATTCGTATATTGTTCAAGCTATTACTAAAAGACACAGCACAGTGTCTGCGTCTGTTCAATATGCGTCATTTGAATAAACAATATATATATTTTTTAAAATGTTTGTCGCAGTGATCAGGAATCAACCACACACCCCTCTCCGGTTTGTTGAATGCTCTATCGTTTCACCACAGCCAACTTCTATGTATATGGAGTATTCCTCACGCCCTAACTTAACTACCTTTTGAATGCTGGTATTAAAAGACATGGTTCTGCGCCAGAGCTGAAATCAGGTCTCTGTGTGACTGCCTGACGCAGATGGTGACCCGACCCGATTATCAATTCTTGGCATAATTGATTTAGTGGTCCAATCTTGATCCGATTTGAGGTAGTCTTCTTCCCGGCAGAGCTGAAACCGAGTCATTTTTGGTGACCCGGCCTGACCCGAACAATGGTGATCCACAGACCCGGATCGGGAACTTAATAAAATGAGAATTTTGGGCTTAGATTTTTCGTGTTTTGGGGACGGTCCCGGTTATCCTGAAAAGAAACTCTTCAAAAGCAAGGAAATAATTAAAATCTCTGCTCTGTCCTCCGTCTCACCGAGTCACGAGCAGACCCAGTGACCCGATCCAAAACTTGACCCGTTTCAGCTCTGCTTCCCGGGCCTTGAATCAATTAATACTGTCATTTGTGGATTCGCAAATTCCACCTTCCAGAATAGTCCTTCTGAAGGGAAAAGTTGCGGCTGTGATGACTTAATGGTACAGAACTCTACCGGCAACCACAGGACCCGGGTTCGATTCCCGACCAGTTTTTCTGAGTTGCTTTCAACAGTTAACATTCACAAGGTCCTTGTATAAAGGACATACTATTTTTGAAAACGTGGCACGATTTTATGACTTCAACCATTTTGTATTTAACGATGTCCCGTTCTGCACGTACTGCTCTGCTCTTGAAAACAGATTTCCCTGGGGTAATCAGGAAATATTGTCAAGATCGGGATTCGAACCTACGACTTCTAAATTACTCCGCTATCACTACGCTGTCTAATTTTCAACTGCATTCCTTAAATGTTTTATTGAACCAAAA
The DNA here is from genome assembly GCA_022664845.1 of Lepisma saccharinum. Taxonomy (NCBI): domain Eukaryota; kingdom Metazoa; phylum Arthropoda; class Insecta; order Zygentoma; family Lepismatidae; genus Lepisma; species Lepisma saccharinum. The sequence continues at coordinate 2,675 of JAGDQP010015996.1, read as the reverse complement.
GTGATTTCTATTCTGCTTTAACCAATGGGCTAAGTTGCACTATTTACTTACATTGCGTCCCTTAGGCGCACTCGAATTATTTAAGCAAAGGAACACAATGTACTAGAGGTTTACTTTTTACCTGGTTACACGGCGGGATACCTTGTACCATCAGCGTAATTCATAATCCGGAATGATGTTACTCAGCAGAGACAAATTTCGTCCAATTTCAAAACATGATTTCGAATTGAGAACACGTGAATCAGTGTAAATACGACTTAAAATCCATATTAAAAAGGTACTGATACTACAATACAGGGTGGGTCATGAATACCTGACTTTTCAAAATAAGAATATAACTATTTTTGCTTTAAGATGCTACCGAAAGACAGAATTTCATGGAGTTTATTACAGTGCGATTCTAAAGTCCCCGGACTCCCATTTTAATTACTATATATGCTAACACTAGATAATATTTGTGAGTTTCGTTGCTTGGAGTAAATGTGTTTGACCTTCGCTGAAGCGCGCATGCGTATTACGGCGCGAGACATCAGACACAGTGAGTAGTAGGTAGGTAAAAATGACAGTCAGTGCGCCATTCGTTTCACGCAAGAACAAAGTTGCACTGTCAGAAGCATATTTCGTTGTGAAATCTTACAAACATTGCTTCAACAGCTTAAATTAGAAGTTCCATCGATGTTCGTGCACCCGGAAAAACAAACAGTTTATGATTTAGTTGAAAGGTTTCGCGAAACGGATATTGTTCACGAAAGGCCTACAAGAAGCCGACGATAGGTGTTGATACCGCATTTTCTACAGGATGATTACCTCCCTGCACGTATTTGGAACGAGGAAGACGAACGTATTTGTTGGTTTCAACAAGGTAGCGCTCCTTGGATACGTCGAACCAAACAAAGATGATACTCAGGCAGTTCTTCGAAGATTGGTTGATTTCTACAAACTTGCGAGTTGCGACCGCCTCACCATATTTGTCTCCATTCACTCGATTTTTCTGTGCGGCTACTTAAAGGATAATGTACCGTAACAATCCAAAGATGCTGAATATTTGTAGAGCATTACAGCAGCCGTGCGTGACATTAAGTCAACACGTTAAACAAGCTGGCTAGAAACACGTGTCGTGTGAATTTGAGTACTTGAAACCGTGGACATTTGCAGCCTCTTTTGCAAAGATTTACATGTTACTTGTTTGTAATCATACGATTTATTACTGATTTGCTCGTTACATTGAACAAAATAAATTAGAGGCAACACCAAACTGTGATCTTTACACAGTCCGGGGACTTTTGAATCGCACTGTATAACAGCGGTTGTGTGTGAAAAATAATGCCCTTCAGATGGCCATCCAGATTCTCCAAACAGTTTCATTCACCGTGGTAGTGAATGTAATATTCACCGTACTCTAATGTTCTGTCTAATGACCAATATAAAGTTCGAGTTTTAACAAGATGACTCCACCGCGCATACAGCCTGGTGACACGAACTGGCCTACACGCTCACCAGATCTCACGGTGTCAGTCTTTTTCCTGTAGGGCTATCTGAAAAGCAAGGTCTATGGAACATGAGTACAGCCGGCATCCTTCAGCTGACGCAGCGCATTCAAGTGGCTTTAGATAAAATTCCAGAGAACTTGATACAGCGAGTAAATGCATTCTCTTCGTCGAATGAAACAGTGTTTCGAAAATCAGAGTGGCCATCTCAAGGACATATTTTTTCACACACAAAACAGCTGCTATTAACTCCATGAAATTCTCTATCTTTCGGTACCATGAAACAGTATCTTTGATCAAAAATAAAGTTTTATTTTTATTTCAAGAACAAAATGGCGTTATGCCCCATCCTGTATTTTGCGCTTAAGTAACATTTACCAGGTTTTCAACATTACAGAAAAAAATAAGAGTGAGAATGAACTGATACATACCTTCTTCGCCTGAATAGCTTCACACAATTCCACAACGAACCAAATACGATTGGTACACACATTTAACATGTATTCATCTCTGTTCGGTGAAAGAATAGATCCAGGGCTCACAACTTCCGGGTTCGTTCCCGCTATTTTAGATCCACAGTCTGGAGATGCATAGTTTTTTGATCGTAACTTTTTATTACCACTCGATCTTGAAGATCCGTTGGCCACTGTTGCGTTTTGACCTATTAACGATGTACAAAGATAGAAACAGATTTATTATACTGGATAAATCACTTTAAAAAGTTACTATTATATAAACACTAACAAATTATAAGCACTCGTACTAAATTCGGTAATGTTCATAGATGTTATGAATATTAGTTGGTTGGTTATTTTTATATAGGCCAGTCTAGTAACTTTGGACTTCGGCCCGTCACGATTCGACCCTCAGCTATTAAAATCCACACCCATGCCAGGACTTAGTTGGTTGATGGTAATATTTGGTACATTAGAGAACAAAAAATGAAAGAAAAGGGAAAAATATGGCATTACAAAATGTGAATCTAGTATTCACTATGAGTGACATTTCAATCTATTGCTCTCCAGGAATAGTTCTCCATCGGAAGCTACTCTAACGTTTAATGACAATTTGGTTAACGTAAGTAATTTAGAAAAAGTTACAGCCGATCACATTAGATCATCTTTTAGTGCCATCTCTTAGGTCAGATGGATTTCAACAGTTCTTTCTTTTCTGGATAAAATGGTAGCT
>JAGDQP010015995.1:5547-41455 GCA_022664845.1 Lepisma saccharinum | reverse complement strand
TTGTGAAGTGATTGATGATGTGTTCAAAAAAAATATGAAATATGGTTTTTGGCGAGTGGTTAAATTGTACGTGTTAAGTATAATGGATCTTACTAGAACAATATAAGAAAGGACAAAAGGAGTGAGTGAGTGAAAGTGAAAATGTCAGACATTTTGTGTGAATTTTGTGGTGATGTTTATATAGCGGAAGAATGTGTTCTACAAACTTTTCGAACTTATCTAAAGGAGAATTCCATTCGGTGAAATAACTGCAGATTAAAGATTCCTCATAATAACTGTATATACCAAGGTGAGTCATATGTTCATAGCGTTGGGTGGCCCCGCCCACTCGATGCCGGAAAACCATGTGCAACGCGTATAACAGGTGAAGGCGGTGGTGGCAGATAGCGTGTCACGTGTCTGTTTGATCCCCGCGCTAATGGTGTGTGGGAGGAACTACGCGTTGAATACACAGTTTGCAGGACAATAGCTGAGGAGAAACTTGTGTGTCGTGTGCTTCTGCGCTATTACTGGAAAAAGGGGTTGAATGCAGCACCAGTAGCCACGGAAATTTGTGCCGTAGAAGGTGAAGGTACTGTCCACCCGTCCAGAGCTAGAAAGTGGTTTCAACGTTTTTGGTCCGGTAACACCAGTCTCGATGACAAGCCCAAGAGTGGACGCCCTGTGACGACGGATATTGATGCCCTCCTGAGCGCTGTTGAAGGAAACCCAGGAACTAGTACCCGTCAGCTGGAAGATGGGGTCCAGACATCACAAACCAGTGTCGTTCTTCATCTGCATCAACTTGGGTTTCGCTTCAGGCAACCGAGAATGGTTCCCGATGAATTGACTCCAGCTCAAGCTCAACAACGTGTGACCCTGTGTGAAGAACTACTTCGAAACCCAACTGACGACAGGTTTTGGCGGCGGATCATCACGAATGATGAAAAGTGGATCTTTCTTCGTTATCCTGACACCGGGAAACAATGGCTTCGACCAGGTACCGAGGCTTAGCCAGTGGTTCAAAGAGGGCGGTTTGAAGGTAAGACAATGCTTTGTGTGTGGTGGAATTTCGAAGGTCCGGTGCACTGGGAACTCGTTCCACATGATCGTTCCGTAGATGGGACATTGTATGCTGAACAGCTGCAACGTGTATACGACGTTGTGTGCTGTCGTTATCCAGCACTGGTGAACCAAAAAGCGACTGCTCCTCCAATGTGACGACGCTCCATGCCACAGGTTAAGAAGAGTCCGCCAGCACATTGCGGACATGGATGGGGTGAACATTTTACCACACACACCCTACAGTCACGGCCTTGCGCCATCTGATTTTCATCTGTTGCATTCCATGGCACACTTCCTGCGGGGCAGACAATTCCATTCCGTGGATGATATGACAACTGGCATTACTGAGTTCTTTGCTTCAAAGCCTGAAGCCTGGTATCTTAAGGGTTTGTGTCACTGGTGGAACGTTGGAGAAGGACCATTCAGTGTGATGGGATGTACTTCGCTTAATAGGCTTCTGGTACAGGGGGAGGCGGGTGCTGCACATTATCCATGAAAACGCTACGAACATGTTACTCACTCTTTTATATGTGGAATATAGGGAAAGTACTATCAAAACATTTGGTGAAAGAAGTGAATGATCATAAACGTTTTCTTGAGTACTATAAATTTATCAAACGACAGGGTCATGTAAGTATTTCTGTGATTCTTTTTTCAAAACTTGTAGAGAATAAGTACGTAATAGTGAATTCAATGCACAACTCATACCCGAAGTTACTCATGAACAATTTTCATTAGAAAAACCTTTATTTACGTGTTCAGGACAGTACATCATTGACATGCAAGGTTTTAAAATATTTTCACATGAATTTATTATGAGATAATTTTTTATAGTATCGTGTGATGCTACTCTTTTATTCCACTGTTTAGTAAAACTGCCTTGTGAAATTACAAAATTAGGACTTGGGTATCAAAAGCAATTGGAATGGTTAACACAAAAGTTTCATAATTTAGAATGGAACAACTGAAATGATATAACGTTACACATATTCGAAGAATAATATTACAATTATGTACAAGTGAAGCTATATTCTTTTGCAAAGGTCTTGAAAAAGTGCAGTGGATTAAACAACTATTTCACTTGGAAAGTGTTGATAATGTGAGTGAGAAAGAATGTCCTGCGTTGAAAACATTGAATTTGAACATTGATGTATCAAAGTGTGCTTATCATGACCCTGTTGAAGTTAATGTTTGTGCACTAAGAAACTGCTTACAATTGCAGTATTGGATGAAACATGAAAAACAACAACAACAACAAAAATGTAGAAACATTATCATCCATGCAAATGTAAGAAGCATGTGCAACTTGTTTTTATAAACCAGTTTAGTTAATGTACTTAATAAACATTAAAATTATACTCTATTTTCTTTCTTTAATTTGAAAAAACCTTAATACATCACAAGGATCATTAACTTTGGTGAAATCTGCCAGGGTATTAGTTTAATCTTCACCTGCTGTACCGTTAGTGAAAAAGGCACCACCAGCAGCAGGAGCAGCAACACCAGGATCATAAACTTTGGTGAAATCTGCCAAAGTATGCGAAATCTTCAGCTGCAGTACCAGCAGCAGCAGGAACATCAGGAACACCTGTACGAAGAATATTTGGAGTATGTGAGCAAGTGAAAACTCTGAAGTAGATGTGTAAAAGACAATGGGTAGATGAAAATTTTATTAAAGAATCGTTGAAGAAGTGGAATCGTTATAGTGGCGAAATTCATTATTCGGTTGGCAATGATAGCTAAGATATTAAAATTGATGCAACAAAGAAACAATCTTTCATCCTAATTTCATAGTAGAATTCATAGTGCAAATAACTTGCAATGTAAACTAAGTTAAACAATAAACTAATATTCAGTTAATTAATTTGAGCAACCAAAGTTCAACAAACGTGACGGAAAACTATCGAAGAATTATCGTACCACTAACCTGCTATCTTCTGAGTGAGTTCAATTGAATACTCAACTCGGAACAGGTGTAAGCCGATAGACTACTTGTTCTCGTACGAATGCCGGATTTCGACTAACTTTCCGAATTTACTAAACTAACTCGTCATCTTCTTCCTGACTACGTCAAAGCTTTCGAAATTTCCCAACTTTTTTAAAGTGATGCCTACATCAATTTTTGAGTTGGGAATCGCGAATGAACTCTACGTCGATCACGTTTATACGTCACGTCTGTTGAGCTCTTTCTTCCGCGTTTCGGCTACAGAACTGCAAGTCGTTCGCCGAGAATTTACCGAACTGTTGCATTCCTATAATTCCAGTTATATTTCCATTTAAATATTTCTTTGAACAACCATCACCAAATGATTTGCTTTAATACATTCATAAATAATAAATTCCTATTTTCTGTTGAATCACAATATATCTAAAGATCATCGCGAAGTAGTTGATGATTACGTGCTAATAAGAAATATTAAATATGGTCTCTGGCGGGTGGTAAAACTGTACATGTCAACTATAATGAGTATGTTACTTGAAAAAGACAAAAGGAGTCACTGAGAAGAAAGTGAAGTGAAAATGTCAGTTTTATTGTGTACATTTTTGGTGGTGTTTATATAGTGGCGGATGTGCTCTGAAACTTTAGGAACGTATCTAAAGAAGAATCCTATTCGGTGTAATGCAGACTAAAGTTCCCTCATAACAACTGTATATATATATATATATGGAATATACAGGGAAATTAATATCAAAACATTATGTGAAAAAAAGTGAATGGTCATGTACTTTTTCTTGAGTACTAGAAAATTTTCAACCGACAGAGTCATTTAATTATTTCTATGAATACTATTTTCAAAACCTGTAGAATATTAATACGTAATCGTGAATTTATTGCATAACTTATGCCTGAAGTTATTCACGTCTTCAGTACAGTACATCATTGACATGCAATATTTCAAAAAACCTCTCCACACTAATATATTATGAGACAATTTCGTATAGTATCGTGTGATGCATGTCTTTTGTTCCAATTTTTAGTAAAACCGCCTTGTGGAATTACAGAATTAGGACTTGGGTATCAAAAACAATTGGAATGGTTAACACAAAACAAAACTTTCATAATTTAGAATGGAAATGGATACAACGTTCCACACATTCGAAGAATAATTTTTCAACTGTGCAAAGTGAAGCTATATTTTCTTTAAAGGTCTTGAAAAGGTACAGTGGGAATGAAAAACTATTTCACTTGGAAAGTGTTAATAATGTGAGTGAAAGAGAATGTTCTGCGCTGAAAACATGAATTTAAATATTGGTATGTCAAAGTGTACTTATCATGACTCTGTCGAAGTTAATTGTTGTGCACTAAGAAACTGCTTACAATTGCAGTATTGGATGAAACATAAAAAACAAAAAAATATTTGTAGAAACCTTATCAGTCGTGTAAATGTAAGAAGTGTGTGCAACTTGTTTTTATAAATCACTTTACGTAGTCTTCTTAATAAATTTTATACTGAATTTTCTTTATTTTATTTGAAATAACTTTGACGATAGTAAGAGGTTTTTAATAATGATAATCATTTAAAAAAAGATATGTTTTACTACATATTAAAAATTTTATTTGCATTTTTCTTTAAGTTTCACAAGATTTTTTACATGTAATTTTACAATTGCATCATTTTTCTTAAGATTCATAGTATGAAAAGTAGACAATATATTTTCCTCGTACACTGAAATACATAAATAAATGCAGAATAAACCACAAAGTATAGAATTAACTTGTTGAACTGGATTTTTATTCCCTTTATATATTTCACAATTAAGTTTTAAAAATTTAAAAATTTCTTTGTTAAGTTCATTTCCAAAGCTATCAAAATATTCTCCCGACCATTTTCATTAATATAAATAGCAGTCCAGTGAGTGCCAGAAGAATATGCAGGACTTAAATTTACAATGAGTGGTGCTGGATATTCGATTTGTTTAGGTAACGTATTTGACGAATATATTCTAATAAGTGTTATTGCACTAGCACAGTTCTGAAGTACAACTTTTAAAATCTCATCACTCCACATCGCAACTAGTTTAACTAATTGGTGTTGATTCATTCATTGTTCTGTTTTAGTTATGTTAAAAGCTTTTCATACATTGAAGTTTCTTTTAAGGCACAGTGAAAACTTGTAAACTGATGACGATGATGAAAACAACTTTGTGATGAAAATGCAAAAGCATTATATTTTGGACACTTTATATCTTCTAAATTAATCACTGTTCTTTGTAGAAAAGACTAAACAATTTGCCGTGCTTTTCCATGTGAATATACAATTTCACTGTAGGCAGTATTCTTGGTAAGTATATTTTTAAATTCCTGATATTGAACTTCGCCTTCTGTCCATTCTAAACAAAATACATGCTGATTTATATATTCATTTGCAAATCTCGAACCTGGACAACTAATTTTATATATTGGAAAGGAAGGTTAGAAAAGCCAGGTTTGAAAACTATTAGCATCAGGATTAACTATGGCTAATTCTTTAACTACGAAACTATTCTCCTCATTACACTCAAACGCCTAAAAGTGTATGAGAGTCCTCATCGTCAATCTCAAATTGAACTAAATTTCACAGGGTATTATCTGTATATACATTTATATATTTATCAATCTGAATAAGCGAATAAAATTGAGCATAAACAATACATGAAATAGAATGTGCCGGTGCTTCATAAGAAATGTACATAGAAATTCATAAATCAGTATTTACTAGCATGCACAATTATCTAGGACTACAACTACCATGCGCTTATTCTAATTTGGACTGCAATGTATTGTGACGCATCAAACGGGAAGTATCACGTAATAGAGAATTTACGCTGGGGGCATGGGACATCAGACCATGCATCAACTATTCCTAACTATGTTAAACTTGAATAGCAGGCTAATTCTCTCTAACTATCTAAAATTGCAGTCACTTACAACACGTATTTATCAAGAGCAGCTGATAAACCTACTAGAATCTTCTGTAAAATATCGAATTCAATTACACGTACTAATAACGTTTCCTTTCGTTGACATAAGATAAAATGTTTTAACCATTAATGATGTATGTAACAATATTGATCAAACTCTACGAGGCCTCGCTACACATGGAACGAGTTATTAGCAACACCCTATCATTAAATGGTTTGATTTATTTTATACGACAATGTCTCTGTTTAACATTTGATTACTGTTCAACTTTACCAAAGTACATTCTATACTTTATATGGAATGGTACCAGGCTTATTTTTACACTTCAATGTATGGTCATAGAGCGCTAGCGACTTATTAATTGTATTTTGTATACTGCACAAAATATATCACTTTTATGATACGGTAACTTTATTACATACGTCGAGCATAAATTTTCAGTGAAGGAATGTTGTAAAAATTATTTCGAAATCACACAACAAAACGGAAGAATTTTCCTTTTCATTCAGCGTTAAATGAAAATGCAAACACTGTTTCTTCTTCACTTATCAACGTCGTATAGCTCGCATTGTTGAAGTCGAGCAAGAAGTGAAGGAAGAGGGGAAAGGGGAGAACTGTTATTGTCTTCGTCGCTTCTTCCTTGCATGAGAAATAACAAAAGATGAAAATACGTTGTCACATATTAATATAATATTTTAGTTATTTGAAATTTTTTTTTCATTGTTTATAACAATACAATAACTAGAAAAACTGCTTTTATTCTTTTCCATTGTTGATCATTAAGTAAACAACAAAATATTTTTAAGGCCACCATCACAATCACTGCAAGACCGTGAACAGCAAATATGTCTTCGAAATCATTGGAAAGGTCTGTATGAACTGCTTTCTCATTTACCGCCAAACACATTAACAGACCATCAGAACCTCCTACCTCTTCCATCTCCATGTATAGTCCAACTCCTTCAGGAAACATTTCATCCGCTACAACGGTAGGCTTCATGTTAGCAGTTACCTGCTTATAATTATGGAAAGGGACAAACGTTCCGTCAAATATATCAAAATTACAGTAGGAATATCTCATCTAATTCCTTCCCTTTGGGTATGGCTCCCTGGATTGAAGCTACATTACCTCTTTGAATTGCCATGCTTATTCTTTGGATAAGAAAGGTGCTTGCTCTATCATCACCAGATGATTGTGTGATACGCTTACCTATTTCTTTTATGAAGTTGAGGCCTTCTTTTCCCCATGAACCACTAGATTCGATAGCAATGGGTATGAAATGGTACTTCTGTGCAAGATTATTATATTTTCTTCTTTTTTCCGCTTCTTTTCGACTGGCGGTGTTTCCCGCCTGGATTGAGGAAAAAGGGAGGTTGGAAGGAGCGAACGTGTCTGAGCAAGTGAAGTCCCAAATTAATGGTTTGCCTCTCTTCCAGGGTAACAGAGTCATCCCATCTGGTCTTTTACCGTCTGTTCTGCTACATCCAGTAGGTTCTCGTACTGCAGGAATGCCAGCTGAGATTAGTGCTCTCAATATAATGTCATTAACATTCGAGTGACGAGGATGTCTACCTGCGCTCTTTGAACAAGAAAGGCCATGTAATCCTTTTTTATTTACTTCTGTTTTACATGCCTGACATTTGTGACTTTCACAAATATCTGCACCCAGGCGAATTCCAACTGCTATTCGGAAACTTTCATTGCTTAGGTGAAGGCCGAGAGGGGGCGAAGGTAGAGCTTTGAGCCAAGCACCTGCTTCGAAGGAAGACGCGGCAATTATTCTGGCTTTGTCCTCTAAGTTTTCTGCAGTCTGGAGTAAGAACGAGAGGTGTGATTTGATAATGGGCTCATCCCATGTAAATTGCTTTGATCTAGTATCGAGTTCGGGCAAGAATGATCCAACTAATAATGACCAATTTGAAGAGCAAATCTCAATCTCAGAATCCCCATGAGAACTGATATCATTTTGGAGAAGTGATTCTATCAGGCATCGGGAACCATAGAATGACGCCAAAAAGGCGGGAATAGCCAAATCTAAGGCGCGACGAATGCCTAGTCCTCCAAAATTGACAGGGAGAGAAGCCTGAAGCCATGTGTGGTCAGGAAGGAAACAATTTAGGATGGATTCTAAACCAGATTTAATGGTGTTATCGTAACGTTCAAGTAGATCTTCTTCTCTCCAAGAAGGCGAACAACGCAGAAAATATAATAACCTTGGTATGGTAAAAGAAGATCTTAGTAAATAAAATGCTGAGTGTGCAGAAATCGATGAAAGACGTGAAAAGTACGTTTCAAGTTTGGCTATTTTCCCAATTAATAAGGATCTCCTTGCTTCAGTAGAGAGGGCAGCACCTAGAAGAAAAGCATTTGACGGAGACATTAATTGAATGCCTGGAGCCACTTCGTTGAACATTGTGAGAAGTGCGTGTGTGTGTTCGATTGTAGTTTCTAAAAAGCCAATCTCACATTTAGAAAAATTAAGGTCAAGTCCAATTGTAATTGCCTTCTTATGGATATCCTTTAATGTATTTAATATAGTATCCGGGTCTCCAGCTATGGTTCCGTCGTCTAAGTACCATATATTCAAGTCAGTGTTGATATTATTGACAATAGGTTGAAGAGTCATTGCAAATAATGCAGGTCCTAAAGGGTCCCCCTGCTGTACTCCTCTTTGAGATAATATAATATCCTTACCGTAAAATAAATAGCTGGCTTGAGCATAACTTTGAAACACATATGGATACATAGAAGGAAAATTATCCTTGACAACTGTGAGCATTGCCTGCCTGTCTAATTCATTAAAAGCATTTTTGAAGTCAATCTTAAGGAAGGCTTTAGGCTTCTGGTGAGGGTATGAATATGTTCAATATGTACGGGAACCTTACGTTTACTTGCCATTGTCTTACCGCTACCACTAAGCAACTGATTTACTTCTCTTTCAGCTTTGGTTCTTAAAGATGATCTTGCTTCGCGAATTCGTGCTTTTAAAGATTCTTTAATGGGATGGTTTTCAAGCATATCCCCCGCAACTTCTTTTTGTAAAGCTTGTCGTCGTACTACTTTTGCCCCTTTTTTAATGAATGGCATAGCAAATCGAAATAGTCCTCGAAATCAACTCCCAATCCCATATCCCCGTTGGTAAACAAATCCTGCAAAGTAAGTTAAACCTTTAAACTACCTCTATGTTTAAGTTTTCATGAGCGTCTAAAGTGAGGTGCTACGGTCAATGTTCCAGATGCGAATGGTAACTTTCAACCTGAATGGCCCTTCAGTAGTATTTCTACAGTGTCAGATGAAAGTTTTGCAAGTGGAAAATAATGTACATTCTGAAAAGTTATGGTTTGTACTTTCCCATGATGATTATCAGTCATAACTACAATTCTTAAAATGGTGCTTTTGTATAGCCTACAAACTGAAGTTGAATAATATCTGTATAAACAAATACTTGATGAGCATATCCAATATCAAAAAATTGGCTGTTTAGGAATACGACTATCCTTTAAATACTAATATTGGTTCAAAATCTAATTATAATGCTAATGTAGGTGATAAACGTAAAGATTTTACACTGATCAAATTTTATAGTGACAATGTTTTACTATACAAATTTTATAGTTGAATTTCTTTTATTCAAGTCATCTAACAACTTTTGAATGGTGGAATATTATCCTTGAGTTGTTTTATGTTTTAAATTTTCATACCATCTTATATTTTGATCAATAATAAAATCAACACACGTTAAGGGAATATGAATTTCACTTAATCCTACCAGCCACGAATCATTTAAATGCTTTCGATTATTAAGAAATTAAAAAATGTGTTGAACTATTATTATAATAAGTTTGAATACTTCCATGAGAATAAAGTGTTATGTAAAAACTATCGTCTGCACTTTCAGAAATCGTTTTCTTTTAAAATGAAGTGTTGCGCTTGACGTTCGAAATTAAAATGGCAACTTCTTCCCGTGCAAATCTTTTAAGTCTACATCAAGAGTATTAAAATATTTCTTTTTAACATTAAGGGTAATCAAAGATAAATGATCTAATTTTTTCGTGATGAAAATCTTGAATTCCAATTTTTCGAATTAGCTTACCATAAAGAGGCTGATATTAATACAAACATTTATTTCTGAAGGAATATGATAATCAAGATTTTTGTGGAGAAGTGCTGGAACATTAAGAAACGTTGGTTTCTTTTTCGGATTTATGGGATAAAAGAGAACTATGCGTGTATTTACTTTAGAGTCATTACTAAGTCCTAAAAAATTTAGGAATCCAGGGTTCATTGCAATAAGATATTCACGTTTAGGAATTAGTTTATGAGAAATATAAACTTTATTTCTACTTTGCTCATATTGCATAACAATAGAATTTTCTTCTATTACTACACCATCATTGATCACCCGTTCAACACTAATCATTTCTACATCATGAAACTTTTTTATCAAGAATATTACTTTCGTCAAATACATGTAAATTTTCTTTCTCCTCATATTCTTTTCCCATTTATTTACGTAAAGTCATACGAATAGTATACAAAATCGAATGTATTGATCCTTAATATCCGGCTGAAAATTTTATATTATTTTCTATTATATCTTTACCACCTAACTGAATAATATGTTGTTCTTCGTTTTGAATACTATAGAAACTCAACGGAATAAAAGAGTGCACTTGAACCTAACACTCATTTCCCCGTTAAATGAATTTGCTGACAAAAGTTCCGTAGTATACGAATTTGTTTTATTTTCAAAAATCATATTGCAAACATTGGATGGTAAGGTAACATAATTCATTAGCTTGTTCCTGATACAGCATGTTTACGACTGAACATATATATTTTTGAACCCAACTATTCATAGATGAGGGATAACCCATTTCACATATATCCAAACTTTTCTACATTGTAATCGTTTTTCAATTGAATAATTTTTCTGTTTTCCTACAAACACCTTTTCTAGTTCATGATGATAAAATGAACCTGTAATAATATTGCCATTCCAATCATGAATTTTTTATTAATGGGATTAATTTTAATACGCTGGTGAAATAAAAATATTTCGGGAGACCATTTCCGTAAATGTCATTTTTCTAATTTATAATTATATTTTCTTACTCGGACATAATCTTCCGCTACAAATGTCATTTTTGCTTAAAAAAATTTGTTGCTCGTATAATCTTTCTCAAATTTTATTAACATTAGAATCGTTTATTTCCAACTTTTTACAAGATCTTGCAAAATATGAATATAATGATAAGTATTTTCAGCAGTAAAGTATTTATAATTTTTTTAATCTGTGAAAAAAACGTTCGGCGCAAGCACCTTTGCTTTCAGAATGTACACTATAATAATTCACTTGATATTTTTGGAAACATGTTTTAGATATTTATATTAAATTCAGTTCCTATATCAGTTTGACATTGAAGTGGAGGTATTTTTCTTTTCCTATATATTGATTCTATTGCTTTTCCCATTGGCAGGACCCGTTTTGTTTTTGACAGGAATACAAATTGCATATCGACTAAAAGCATCAATGCTACATAAAATGTATTTGTCTCCATCACTCTACTTTATGTTTTGGCATATCTGTTAAATCCATTAAGTGTACAAATTTTTTACTAAATCATTCGGTGCATTAACAAAATATTTTAGGACGAAAATGTTTACGTGCAGGAGCATGTAAAGTGTATGTATATTGTGAAGCTAACCATTTTCACACTTTTTCTGAGAAAGACATGTTCTCTTTTTTAATTTGGAGATATTTCCTAAAGAATTTGAATCTGCATACGCACAATAAATTTTATGAAGTGACATATTTAAAACTTGTAAGCATTATAATTTTAAATAATGAAGAAAAAGTTTCTTTATTCCGTGCCTAACACAATTTTCCATTTTCTGTAATACATCACTAGAGTTCTTGTTCCTTTTTACTAGATTATTAAGAGTATTCTTCTGCTTTACTATTATAGTAAAACCTGGCCGAAATTGAAACTTTATTAATTCTAATTTAATATTAATATCTTGTAATAATTCTTTAAAATCTTGAATGCCAAGTGGATTTCTAGGAGTCTCTTGAGTTCTTACCACCTCGTTGATAAGATCAATAATATTTGAACCTGTAATTACTTTATTATCTATGGGTACTGCACCAGTCTGATCTCAACTGATACGAATAGAAGCCTGTTGGAGATTTAATAATACTTGAGTTTTTTTAGCAAAAGATTTTGGTACTGAACTAATAATATGTATATTGAATCATGGGAAACAAATTTGAAGACTCACAATTGTAAACTGATAAGACAATTGGCTTTGAGATTGCCGAGTGTAATGTAAATAACGATGAAATGCTTGTTGATACATTTCCCATTTTTCATCCCTTGAAACATCAGGGCGTTTTAAAATTACATCCATTTCATTATCTAAACGTGTTCGATGTGACTTTACAGACTTCATAGTGTAATACATTTGTGCACTTGCATTTTCTGGAATCAGTGTCATATTTTGAAATTGTGAAGATAACTTAGCCTCTAAATAAACTTCCAGCCACTAAACTTAAGATTGGAAATATTAATAAAAGTAGAAAAATACCACCTTTTTGCATTAACAGTTTACGTTTTTTAAATTGAACGTTTGAGAGAAAGTCATGTAATATCTTCTTATGTCGACGTAACATATGCTTCTGACGAGGAGAGAGTTTAAAGTTACCATTTAAAATTTTTACCTACTTGTGTCATAGTTCGAATAATACCACCAGGTGCATTCTGAACTACTTCTTTATACTTCTTATTTTTACATTTATAAACAGCACGGAGCTCATTCAAATGATGTTTTATTCTTGACATCTTGATGGCAAGTGACTTGAATTGGTTTATTTATGTCTTTTACATGTGCAAAGATGTGCATAGTTTCATCTGGAAATATATTTTTACGTAGATATAGAGAATCCGGTGTAGACGTAGTTTAATCGAAAAGTAAATATGAACGAGATTCAGCAGTAGCATTTTCAAACACTTCAGATTTCATGTACTTCAACCATTGCAATGCTTTTTCGCTTTGAGGGTTACGCTGTCGATACCCGAACGGGGGAATCACAGAAATACTTTTCATTTCTAAATATAAACGATAGCATTTCATTGCGTAGGCAGCAATTATGCTTAGTTTATGAATACACTGGATCCCTTCAGTCTTTTCTTGAATTAAGTCAGCAAACTTAATGACTGACTCACATAATATATGAGCATCGTTCCTTCAGTATTCTAACAATCCAGGTTGTAAGTTAAAGGTAAGATAATTTTCCACACACTCCTCATGCCAAACCTTCAACGCTTCACGTTCACTTTCTGATTTACCTTCATCATAAAAGTGTATAAGTTCTGGCCATGGTCCATTGTAATCTTGATTATCTTCAGTGTTTAACAAAAATGGGAAATCTCCCTTCTTTATACTTTCACTTAACCCCATGGTAGCCGGAATTTTAGATAATTTCATGGACATGAATAAACACGTATTTTTAAAAGTAATATTAAGCACTCTCATCTGGACAATCTTCGCACCTTGGCTTATTATTTGAGGAGTGACTTGTTCCGTTTCAATGAGTGCACATGCAACAAACGCGGGATCGAATTTTGCGTCGTTATGAGCTTAACAAACCACTGTATAAAACCTTAGACTTTGGCATAGAACATGCTTTACAAGACTTAAAATATTGTAAAACACAAAATCTCTTTCACCTTGTGATTTTCCACATTAAAAGCATTTGTAATTATCCTCCATACTGTTCTTACATCTGAAACAGTAATGTGAAGCACATACCAGATTTGGCATGTGTTCACGTTCACCTTTTTCATTCTCATTTAGAGCACAGTCTCAATGTCGTATACTTCATAAAAATCTAATACATTTCTTGCTCTCACCTTTTGTTCAAAATTGGAATGATCCTCTTTAACAAACAACTTGCAGATCGTACAGAATCGATCTCCATATTCATGCTGATTATTATTCTTTCTTTCTCGGATATCCTCCTTGTCAACACACAGTGGACACAATTTGACAAAGCAGCATACAGGTTTTCCCTTCGTCTTCGTCCTACGATTATTATAATATGATTGATAAGGGAAGGTTCCTAAACAGCTATTGAAAATTAAGGGTCTCTCATCGTCAGAAGTTTCAAAATCATGGTACTCCACGCAGTGCTCGCAAAGGTATTCACACTTATGTAATCTACACTCATCGGATGGTTTCAAACATTCTTTGCAATAACACTTACTCCTAAAAATGGTGTAATACTCTCAATGACATCAAAATGGTGGTTATGATAAAACGAAATTTTTTTTTACTGTGCACATTGCCACTATAGATGATCTCGGGGTTGCGACTAGCTGGTTTCAATGCATAAACTACAATTTGAAATCGATTACCATAACATTTCTAAAACTAATCCAGTCATCTAAACTTCCACCCAAACTTGAAATATTAATATTGGTCTCTTACGTAGATCTCTACCCTCCTTTTATCAATTCTCAGGATACATTTTCATATGTTTTACTTTACTATACTCTGAAAGAACTCTTTTCTAAGCTATAATTAAGCTATCGGTAAACATTCATACGTGTTGGCTCTCAATTTATACACAGGAATAATGCGTGATTGTAAGTACTCCTCCAGAGGTAAATAATTATCATTATTCCTTTTCTTCCTTTCGCCTAGTCCAAGAATAGGATCGAATATATTAGCCTTAATGATCACACTGTCATCTAATAGGAAGGATTCATTCGAATTGAGAACACTCTCAATCGAACGCAAAATATGTTCATGATTTAAGTGGACTCGTCTACGCCACGGAACGAAAACATATTTCCTGTTGGCGTCATTACTACTTTCAGTACTAAATTCGACCGAGGATTGTGGATTTACAGTACTAAACAAATTGTCTAGCGCAAATTGAAATAAGTTTCCAACATACTCAGCCGGTGTGAAATATATGGTACTAACTTTTGCACGTATGGGGATTTCTCTACCTTTCACTGGAAACGCCAAATTCGAGCACGCTCTCACCTTTAATTTCCAACAAATCACCTATTGTTCCTTGTTGTAAAATTACATTCTGTTCACTATGTTGGATCTCACCATTTTTTTTAAGAACATCATCAACTGTATCGGCACCCAAAGGACTACACCATCTTTTAAAGTAATCGTACGCTTGATCGTATATCTCATTACCCTTTGGAAAGACCACAGTATGTACCACAACAGAAACTCTCTTGATTGTCAATAACGGTTGGGCTAGAAACAATAGTGGAGGAGGAGCGAGAGAAGTGGAAAGTGAAGTTGCAAATGAAGTGGAAGGTAGCGGACTGCACATAGGTGTAGCCGTAGTTACGAATGTAGTTAGTTGCCTGTGCCAATACAGATGTAAGTACATGGACAGGAGCAGAAGTTGAAGTTGAAGTATTAGAAGAAGTAGTTGTAGTAATAGGTATAAAAGATGCAGACAGAGAAAATGAATCTCCTAAGGACAGTGAGTACTTCCGACTCTGAGGGACAATTTTCAATGTTTCTTCTTCATTTCATGGAAATATATACTTCATAAATATCATCTCTCACAACCGGAATGAATCTAAATAGAGAAACCACACGGGGTGACGCCTTCTCCTGTTATTATCATAATCAATGGGTTCAGTCAAGAGCATATAATGCTGAAAAGCCAACATAGCATTAGAGGGGCAGTAAAAAGACAGCATTCCCTAACTAATAACTCATTCACATGTAGGCAAGCACCAAAGAAGTAATTAAAACAGGAGTTGGAAAGAAGACTTAGATGAAAAAGGAAATAAAAAATTACCTGAATTTTTAGCCAACACTCCTTCCACGGCAAGTGGGCACCAATCCACCCATGCGTTGTACATAGAATCAGGGTCGCTGAAACCTTTAGCCTTTTCGGCCAAGTTGACGTGATCGGCGGTAGTCATTCCAGTACAGCAATCTATTCTTATTATTACTCAGAAAACATGATTTCCTCAAATAGCACTCACAAACTTGATTGCTGAAAATAATACAGTGAATTAAACTTTTTCAAGATAGTTTTCTTCACAAAACTAAAATCACGTAAAACATATACCAAAAAATTGAAGTAGCACTGAGTTCAAAATCACTTTCAATGAATTTACCTTCTCAAAACAAAATCAAAAGACCAATTCACTTTGCCAATTAATACAAAAAACTTCACAATATTACATTAATCCATGAGCTAGTTTAGATCCATTCCTTCAGTTCATGAACTCAGACTAAAGGACAGTACAGTTAGCTAGTGTTTTTGTATAACCGACTTCATTCTTTACGTATGCGTAAAACTTCAATTATCAAAAACATTACTACAAATCAAATTAGCTTTAATTCATATCAATACCTATTCCTTTATAAGAGCTATATTATTGTCTACCCATTTGCAAAAGGTAAATTATTAAACATTATCACCATATTCCTATACAATAATACGATAAAATATAAAATCTAATTACCCTAATTAATATATCGCTCAATAAGAAACAAAAGCAGCAGCAGCAACAACAGTATCAGCAGTAGCACACTGTAGTTTTGCAGATTCAAAGGAAATAATTAAAATCTGAAATAAGATAAAAGGATAAAATGAGTTATTATTATTAACACTATTCAATTCTTATCTTCAGTTAAAGAGTAACTGTTTTTCATAGGGCAAAAATGGGTAACACTTTTATTAATTTAATCTTCCTTCTAATTACTATTACCTTTTTTTTTCACATAATAAAAGAGTAGAGTATGAATTCAATGATAGTTTCACACTTGAAAACTGTAAGTTGATTCAATACCTACAGCGAAAAATCTCAGAGTGAGGCTTCAAGGGATAGTGCAGTGTTTTTTATACTGTAACCTTTCTTTCGCGCATGAGCAAATCCTCTAATTATCTAATCTCTCTTTACGCATGCGCAGATGCTTATTTTAAATTGTATAAGATTATCTACTCGTAGTCATTTAAAAGAATATAACTTCGTCACAACATAGAAAGAAGGTAGCACAACTATTCAGTTCAAATATAAAACTTCTTAACACAAAGTAATAGCTTACGTAAAAAAACTAAAGTTCCATAACACAGTGCTCTTTCTCTATTCATGCATGCTAGTGTTTAATTAAGTTCTCCATATGTCACTGTTTAATAAGGTTCCCCATATGTGACTATTTAATCAGGTTTCCATGTGTGTGTATGTGTGTCTATGTGTATGTATAATTAATCAGCTTCCTTGCATGTCACTGTTTAATCAGGTTCCCCGTTACTTGCTGTTTAATCAGATTCCCCTATGTTGGTGTTAATTCATGTTCATTGTTCCATATACAGAAAATGTCATGCAATTCCACAAATTTTGTGTAATTGTACGAAATTTATCTAATTTTACAAATTTTATGCAATTTTACACATTTTATGTATTTTTTAAAATTTTATATTATATGTAATTTTACAAAAAAATATGCAATTTTACACTTTTCTATTATATTTTACTTATTTTTATGTATTTTTACAAACGTTTGGGGAGTACATATATTTAATTTTAATATAAAAATCTAGTTACCTTTAATTCTAATCTCCTTTATAAGAGGATATACACAATGTATTTCTTCACTATGTTTAAATGGACACTCACAACTTTTACTTTTCAATGGAAAATATATCTAAAAAATAAAAAATACTATTATTATCCATAATTCATCTTAAAATGATAAAAAAGTGTATAAATTTAGTACTATCACAACTATAACATACACTTAACCTCCAATAAAGTTAACTAGCAGAGTGTCATTCATACTTGTGATGTGAATATGTGACGAAAGTAGATTGGCGAACGTCAATCATCCCTCCCCACTTCGTACGCTAGCTCAAAATATGAACCAGTACCTCCACATCCCCAATGCCCAAGGAATGTCAGCGATTATTAATTCTGAAAATAATGGGAATCGAGAGTAAAATCTTAATATTTCTACCCAGAATTTTCGGTTTAGCAGGGGATGCCGGGGATATTCCCTGGTTTGTAAGCATCATATCCACGGTTATTAATTCTAAAAATTCGTGGGAACCAAGAATAAAATCTACCTAAATATTCACCGTTCGATTTATCAGGGGATGCTAGGAATTTTCCGTGGTGCGTGACAATTTCATCCTCAGTTCACTCAATCATGTTTATAATTAAAACATTTATAAGTGGGATCTTTAAAATGCTAAAAGCAATAAGTTAGAGTGTAATTATTCCACCTTCTATTAGGCATATACCTTCAAAAAGTTTGAGTTCCCCCCAAAAAAGAAGTTGCCGTTATCCTTCGGATATGCTAAGGATATCCTTCAAATATACTATAAATGATCCCAACGTACACATTTAAATCTAATATAAAAATCTATTTACCTTTAATTGAAATCTCGTTCAACAACCAGCAGCGTCAGACAACACTTCACTGTTTTCAAAAGGTGTGGTCGAAAACTAGAACTTTGAAGTTTGAAATAAAAAGAACTCTTAAAATCGAATGAACTATGGTCTAACGAATTCGATGACTTAGCAAAGAATGGAGATGTATTCAAATGCATTGCCTTGTATTCGAATCTCTTATCCACATAATACGTATGCTCCATACAATAGTCTAGAAACAAAGCAAATAATCATGTAACGTAAATAATTTACTCATTAGGAAAGTGACCTCTATCTTCATGAAAACTATGATAACACATTTGGGAATTAGGTATGACGCTCAAAAATACAGTCATTTTTATATAGACAAGATAAATATATTTTCTAAAACAAGAATTCAGTCATCAGCAAAGTGATCTCAATTTTTTGTTGACTGTCGTAACTATGATATCATGTCTGGGATTTGCATAAATAGTATGGTCAGCATAAAACAATGTTAACACGGAAGTGACCTCTAAATCATGTCTAACGTAGAAAGCACACAGAGAATTTACTCATTTAATGTGCACACCGTAAAATATCAATAACAATTCACTTATCAGCAAACTGACCTCTGTATTTCTCGCAAACAATTTTATCAGTTCTGGGATTCACGTATGAGTTGTATTTTTCCTTCTTCCAAGATTAAACGTCAAACAAAGAAACTACTATTAAAACTCACTCATTTTATGTGCTCATAGTAAAACATCATCATCAACAACAATTCAGTAATCAGCAAACTAACCTCTGTATCTCTCGCAAACTATGAAATCACTTCTAGGATTCACGTATGACTTGTATTTTTCCTTCTTGTAAGATTAAAGAATAAACAAGCAAGGCATTATCACTACTAATGTCCTGAGACACTCTTATCATCTTGGATAAAGGAAAGACAACTTGATTCAGTAACAAAGTGACGTAGTAAGATAACGTACGAACGAGACAAACTAGTTTCTATGTCTTTATTATGATATCACTTTCAATCCATGTATCTACGGAAGAACACGTATGTCATCTCTCTCCTTCACCAAAAGTAATAAAAGGTAATCGTTATTTTTTAGTTTCTCCAAGTAACTTTTCTGTCTTTTTTATTTATAGCCTTTAACCATTTAACACACAAAACGCCTGTTCTAGTAGGCTTAGGGGTTCTCCCGGTATTTTCAATTGAGGGGGTGAAAAGTTAAATTGCGAGGTTGGTGTAATTAGACTTTTGTACGGCCAAAAAAATAAGATCCCAAGTGTTGTTCCAAGATTTTAGGAGATGGAAGGTCTGAAGGATTCAGGGTTTCTCCCAGCATTTTCAGTTTTCAGGGGTGTAAATTCAAAATAACGAGGGGTGATGAAAGTGGAACAACTCATCTAGCAGGCACAATGGGTTTGCCAGTATTTTCAATGGGGATGTAAATTTAAAATTACGAGGGTGTTATAAGTGGGGTTTTATACAGCCAACATATTTAAGTTCGCGAGTGTTTGGAGATGGGCCTGGCGGACTCAGGGTTTCTTCCAACTTTTTCAGTTCCAAGGGTGGTGTAAGTAAAGATTTTACGCCCAAAAAGTTCCGAAGTGTTATTTCATGATTTTAGGAGGTTCGCGTATATAATGTAACATCATATGACAACTGTGCCACGCTCGCCTGATGACGTCAGCGCAACAGTCTACACACTCACCCACAACGTCTCAATGATAACGCATAAAGGACAATGAACTCCCACAATCATCAACTAACTGTCATCTCCACCACCACCCACACCTCTGAGATACCCAGACCATTTACAGCCTGCCATACACATGCCTAAACGCCATAAACACCTCCGCCATTTTGTCACTAATTAGCTCTACTATACTACTGGGTTGTGATTGAAGATTATAAGTTAATGTTTTATAAGATTGCGTTGATTTAAGCTTATTCCTTCATACATCTTAAATATTTCTACATAGTTCCATACGTAGTATGCGTGTTTC
This sequence comes from Lepisma saccharinum, assembly GCA_022664845.1. NCBI lineage: Eukaryota > Metazoa > Arthropoda > Insecta > Zygentoma > Lepismatidae > Lepisma > Lepisma saccharinum. The sequence goes on along the minus strand of JAGDQP010015995.1, from coordinate 21,081 downwards.
ATGTGACTTCAAAACATCTACAACTTTCTGAAATGGGGTGGGTTATCATCTTCATTTAAGGTTTTATCACGAGATTAATTGGCTGCAGCAACTGCTAACTCCCCCATGAATTTGTTACGACAGTCAACGTAGTATCTGCTTTCAGAACCGTTTAACTCAATAACTGCTTCCTCAACTGTCATTCTAACCTAAGAAGACCATCTATCCTTTTGTGTATTGCATGTTTCAAGTATCATATCCTTTATTGATTTTATTTTATCTATTCTTTTGTCCCTGATCATGTAGGCCTTCATCGGTCTGGAAATTTCTTATTCTCTTCTGAATCACAGTCAGTACCACAAAAATGAATCAGTTCAAAATTAAAAGACGGTAGACCTGATCTTTGAACGAATACCTGCGGCGAAAAAACAGTCCAAGCCACAAAATTTTGTTCTTGACAAAAATAGGAATAAATACCTAAACCCAGCTGCTTCCAAAATAAAACAAGAATATTTTTCCAGTTCGTTCAGTGTCCCTTATCACCTCACCAACAAAAAGAAAATTGGTTTTGGTTTACATAGTTATTGTTTTTTTTTTTTGTTTTTTTCGAGAATATGGTTTTGTGGGTTTGACTGTTTTTCGCTACAGGTATTCATTATTTGTGCAGGCTGTTTATTTGAGTCGTATGCAAGGACAGAAGTCTATCTTCTACCTTTTAACATGGAACATATGCTTTTGTTCGCGCATACACCTCATTTGTAGATTCTTCACCACTTCTATTTCTTTTTTCATATTGAGGAATTTTACTTTTAACAGGCACATGCGTTTTGTAGCAATTAAGACTAAAACTTTGAAAATAACCCTTTCGCTGCGGTGTTCGACTGTAGTCGAAAATATTTTTCCTTATGCTAAGTAATTTGACCGTAGTCCATGTACTTGAATTATCTTTACTGCGGTAAATTACTTGAAAAGCACAAGTGTTATGTACTATTTTCTGTCGAGAAGTGACTTATTCCCCGCAAAATTTACCAGCAAAATTTTAAATTCTCCGCCTTTCCTCCACTTTATCTTCTAGACCTATATCTTGGGCACGATTGACATAAATGTTACCTTGCTGGTATCTGTGTTTCATAAGCTTAAGAAGTAGGTATAACTCATATTACTACGATAAGTACTGTAGAACATGAAGATCAATTGCTCTATTCACAACCCTAATGTACAGGGAGTCGCGCAAGTGCTTTAATAGTTTATTCCAGTTTTCTCGCTTTGTATTGGACCGATGTTCCTGATTCCTAAATATGTTTGACATGAGTGTCTAAGGTATAAGTTGGCTGAATTTTGTGTGCGTATAGTAAATCCAAGTATTGTCAACTTCCCATGTCTTCATAAAAATTAAGTTTTAAAAAAATGTTTTCGTTTCTTCCTCATGTTCTTCTACATATTGGGCACGATGAGCATAAATGTTATCTCGCTGGAATTTGTGTTCCATAAGTTATTCAGCGAGATATAACTTTTTTTCGCAATGACAATTAGGTCCGTGACCAGGGCTGTGAAAGTAAAGGTACATATAAAGATTTCCTTAAAAACACTGGCGAGTGTCCAAAGGTTAAAGAAAGGTGGCAACACTGACAACTGGTTTGCTTGCGGGCTGGAAAACCACAGTTCTTTTTCTGGGGTGACAAGGAATATGCACACCAAGTTTGGTTGAAATACGTTGAACTAAATTTTTTCACTCCCCAAAAATGCACTCTTCTATCCAACGTAGGGTCTACTTTTAAAATAAGCCTCAGAAAAAAATGTTAATATAGAAAAATTCGTATATTTTCTAAGCTTCGGATCAAACTTTACGTCTCGGCTATTACAATAGCATGAGATATTGTAAAACTTGAAAAAAAAAAAAATACAAATCAAGAACGATTGCAAAGTCTCAATTTTCGGTGTTTCGGGCGACACCATCTTGAAATGAGTGAGTTGCCCAATAGTACCTCTTTGGTACCCGTTCGACTATTTATGCCATATACAAAATATATCAGCAAAAAGCACTTTATAAGTCAAAACCGGGTTCAGCTCACGGCTGCCAGACTAAGGCAAATCAGTGTACATTCTGTGAGGCGAAGAAGACCAAAGTCCAAATGAAGTTGCATACCATAATTTGTTATGCCTTTAAGGTGTTAGAAGTGCTCAGAAGTAGTATTTCATTGCAATGCTGGCTGCATATCATATTTAAGATGTTTTTCGTTAGACCTTATCGTTTTTATTTTCGACACTTACATATTGTGTGTTTATATTGTATTTTCCAACGTTGCTGTCCAACTTTGAAAACAAATATTATTATTAATTAGAAATTTATTAACATTCTTTACATTCCACTATCTCAATTTTCATTACCTATACATATAACTAAGTATTTAGTGCTTAAACTTCAAAATGTGCTTTTCTCCAGACTTTCATTTACCGCCCATAAAATTAATTTTACTTAATTATCTTATCCAGACTTGTACCTTGATCGTTATTTCCTGGTATCCTTCATTTGGAGTCATACTGCTATAAGATTTATCATTTCTATTTCTATTGACACTGTACGTGAACCACTTTATGGTGTATTCGTGAGCTTTCCAATTCCAGCCTTTAAAATCTTGACGTAAAGACTGCTGACACTAGGCTTGTTCTATGCAGGAGGTCTCGAGTCGAAAGACCCTTTGAAGACTTTCAGTGTAGTTGTCTATCTTCTATAATGCCCAGGAATGTTAACTTTCATTTGATGCAATATTTCACAATGAATATTGTCTACTCCATCTTCTATACCTTGTTTCTTTAGTTCTATGCTTTTTTCATGACCTGGGAACGAAAAAAAAAAATATTTCTCCGTAAGGTTGTTTCACTTTCTAAACATTCTGTACCTCAGAGAGGCTAATAACAATGCTTTTATTCATTTCTAATGACAGGGTCTGCGATTGGATTCAGTGTATTGCCGAGTAAGTCGGTAGAATGCACGTGTTGCACTTACTCTGCTTTAGTTGTACCAGAATTTTAATGGGAATGTGTAACATAAAGATACACTACGTAAGAGTTGCATCTTCGGTGCGTGGCTCATTTTACTACCTACTTCCTTTTAAGTATCTGTCGGTTACCTCTTACGTCAAAACGATGATGACGTCAGCTAAAGAATAGAGCGAATAAAAATAATAGCCTTCAATATGGGTTTATAGCTATCATCTATAGCAGGAAGTTAAGTAAGTACACACGGCTATGAAAATTATTAGATTACTTTGAGTGGATGACTCAAGTGAGCCAAGGAAAAGGACCAAAAAAGGATAGTGGAGGGATAAGTAGTAAAGGTGGATCTTTACCCCAAAACGAAGAAAAAACTTTGCCTTTTTTTACGGCAATAGAGCCTGAAGCCTCTTGATCCTTCCATATCGGATTAGGAAGATACCTGGACCAGTGGGATGATCAACCTCAAGATGGGTTATTATGGCAGGCAAAAGTAAAGATGCTCGTTTCGTGTTGAAGAGAAAAATCCTGCACAAGAAGGAAGAAGAGAGGAAGAATATTCAGTGGTGAGAGGTTTACCGGGGACGGAGGAAAAACCATTTCTTGCAGAAACTAACTTCACCTTTTTACACTGGTCATTCCATTTGGATAGATATAAAGAACGTGCAGTCTCGTCTACCTTTCCTCCTGTATACTTTTTTTTCTTTTCCTCTTCCTCCTCCTTGTTCTTTTTCATCTGCACTAAAAGAAAAAGTAGAAAAAACATCGATTACATTTTTCTCCCAGCTTCTTGTACGTTACAACTTTGGAAGTAAAGCTTCGCTAAAAAGGATAGACTTCAGTAGCCAAACGCAGAAGTTGAGCTCCTGAAATGAAGCTCTTCCCTACTTTCTTTTTTGTTTGTTTATTTCCTCTCTCTCTCTCTCTTTGATTTCTGTTTTTATTTCTACTGGGTGCTCTTCCTTGGCCGTCAATAGAAAACTTTCTTCTTATTTTAGACATGACCTTTGAACAAGTAACGAAGTTTGTGAATGTTACAATTCCTTCCTTACCTTCTATTTCTAGTAGTAGTAAAGTAAATATTTCTGCAATATTCGTATCAAAGCTGTAAAGGGTTAATGCACACTAGGTTCTCTCTTTACTGTTTCTGTATCTTACAAATTTCTCAACTTCTCGCTATTTCCATTTTTCTTCTGCTTAACCGTGGAAGAAGAAATTTAAGATCTTTTGAGAAACTGGTCATTGCTAAACTACCTATTTACAACTTAAGTTCTCTATCTTTTTAAACTTGTAGAAGGAAACAAATTACGGAAAAATGTACAACAAGGAATGGTATTTTCTTCCAACTTACTTTGACTTTCAACGAAACAATGTGGAAAGTTCCATTGAAGGGAGAAAGACTCTTGGTCCTTTCACTCTGCAATGAGTCTTTCTCTCCCTGACCCATTGCGCTCCCAATAACGACGAACAGGTGCGGGGAAGTTTTATGGAGAAATAAACGTAGATTGTTGCTATTTTGTATCCACCAGTGTCAGTTTATAGAGGTGCTAGTGTTTTGACCAAGCACCAATTAGTGACCTATACTGATTTACAAGATTGTGTCTTTCCTTAGGAAAAAAAAGTTTAGTTTATACGAGGCAGTAATATGGTGGAAGCTGGAATTAGAAGTGTGTTATTCCATTGTAATACTGTATGTTTCTTATATCCATCTCCTATTTCCTTATTTTTATTGTCATTGACAACTTGATACAATACCAGTGAACGATTATCGAAACATAGCTGAGACGAATTCACTAGTAATACACATTACCTACCTTAAAGTAAATGTGCTGGTGTGAAATGTGAAAATATAAACATACGTAATCTGTTACGACAGTCCACCGCGTGTTAAATCAGATGAGTTTCTTTCTTCTGCCGTTACAAGTGCCCGTGACACTTCATGTACTTACAAATCTTCTTTAGACTCTACTTTATCTCTTTCCCTATCCAATATGTATTGTTAATATGTATACCTAGTTACCCAACATGAGAATAAATATTGGGTCATTCCAGCTCAAAATGCCTAAACTTCAGGAATCTTCCAGGTCGACCATCTCAGATTTCAATGATATTTTCCCCTCAAGTACAAAGGTTCAAGTGAGGAAGAAATGTAAAATATATTTTTTATATTCCTTTCCATTCCAGAGATATATGATGTAAAAGAGAGGTCGAAAATCATATCTCTCATTCGCGACTGCCCTTTAAAACCGCAGAGCTCCATAAATAAATGTATAATTTCTGTTATTATTGTCCAAATGACGTAAAATATTGGCAGAATTACCTCAAAGACATACGTTTCTTCCTACAATTTCAGAAGAAGTATTCTGTTGCTCGGGTTTGTTAAAAAACACGAAAAACTATTGTATATTGTATCGCTTGTTGATGAAACATTAATTAGTTTAACTATGTTGGCAATTAATGACAGTAATACAATTTTATCTGTTACATGAGAGTATAGTAGATGTTCAATGAGAAAAGTTTCAACTTTGTTCCAATATTCCTTCTTTATTTAAAAAATATATGTTTAAAATATTTGAAAATTTTGGACAGATTACTATATAGTAGAACATCAATTAGTTTAGTGATAGTGATAAACAATAAAAGTACAAAAACATTGTTTCTATGACATGAGGTAAAGGTAGAGATTCACTGCTAAACGTTTCAACAAATTGTGGATGTTCTACTATTCAAAAGCTGATGAAAGAAATACATGTATAATTAAACATGATTTTGTATACTGATGGGTCACTCCATGTGAAATCAGAAAGGTGAAATGTTACCCATAGTATCCGATTTTGATTAAATTTGGTACATTGATTCTCGGAAGGGTTCTTAGTATAAAATCCAACTTACAGGTTTCTAGGCCACGTGTATCCGGGGTTATAGCTCTTCAAAGTTGGCATGTTTTGTCCTTAAATGTTATAGCGACCGACACTTTACGGAGACGCACCCATTTGAATTTTATTTTTTTAAATCATGCTTTATGCATTGTAAAAGACAAGGTTAGATGTTTCTTATGTAAAATACCATATCTGCATCTGGTGTTCTTCCTGAGATATTCATGGTATTATGTTTCAAGATCAACCCTATTATACATAATGTAAAAACAAAAAAGGGCTTTGGAGATAAAGTTCCCACCGAAAACCCGCTGTTTTTATTATATCATTCTGTAGGAAATTTTCTTCTCTTTCCAATGGTGCAAGTCTCATCATTTCTGTATCTGGTGTTCCTTTCGAGATATTCACGGTATTATGTTGCAAGGTGAACACCATTTCTGAACCTGCATTTTCGCAATCATAAAGCAATATCTCAAAATCTATTGGCTCTACCACAATTTTGTTATTAAAGGAGTACTGCGCGGAAGGGCCGTTTTCTGCGCCTCAACCGATTCTAATGAAATTTTGTATGTACAAACTAGACTATATAGGATTTTTAATAAGAAAGATCTTTTGTGTATACCGCTTTCAGTTAGTATGGAAAGTGCGTCCAAAAATGACCACTTCCGGATTCTAATTTTTATAGTGCTGTTCAAAATAAATTGTAATATCTCAAGAATGGCGTAAGCTATCAATTCCAAATTTCGTATGGAAAATACTAATATAATGAACATATTACACTGTAAACCAAAAGGCCATATCTTTAACTATTTTTGAGATAAAAATGGGTTCTTATGTAAAAGTCCAATTTTCGTTATAAAAATTGCACATTTCTCAGGGAACTCTGTGTTGTTTAACCATCAGCCCCCGCTAGTTACTAAACGATACTTCGCTCAAATAATATCCATATAATGTAGAAGAACATATCCAAAAATCATTTTGTAACTGATGGGTCTAGTTAGAAGAAACATTTTATACTCTCAAGATGTATTCTTGAGAATTCTAATCTTTATAGTGTTGTTCCAAATAAATTATTATATTTTGTCAAGGGCGTCAATTCCAAATTTCTTATTGAAGGTACTAATATAAAGAGCATGTTGCAGTGTAAACCGAATCTTTAACTGTTTTGGAGAAACAAATTAGTTTTATTACGTAAACGTTTAATTTTCGCTATAAGAATGCACTTTTCTCAGTAAACTCTGTGTTGTTTAGCTGTCAAACTCCCACTAGTTACAAAACGATACTTCGACCAAATAATCACCATGCAATGTAGAAGAAAATATTCAAAAATCATTTTGTAGTTGATGGAGGCTGATGGCTACAAGAAACATTTTATACTTTAAAGATGAGTATCTCAGGTCGAAGTAAATGTTCGAAATTCATCTAAATAACTACGATATGTCTGAAGATATCCAAACCACATTTTGTGTGTCAAGTACGGATATTATGAACAAATCACAATAAGAATTTCTAGTTGATACACTCAGTCGTGTTTGAAGTAGAAAATATTTGCTATATAAGAACGGCTTATTTGTCGCATTAAAAACACCTCTTAGAGGAAAAACTGTGTTGTGTAAGTAGCAATTGCCATTTATTACACAGGTTATGCTATGCTCAAATAAGAACCATGTAATGCAGAACCGTCATACGAAATTTGGATTTGATTGCTTTCTCCATTCCCAAGATATCATAATTTATTTGGAACAACACTATAAAAATTAGAATCCCCCAGTTTACATCTTTAGAGCATATAATGTTTCTTCTAACTAACAGCCCCCATCAGTTACAAGATGATATTTGGATATGTTCTTCTACATTATATGGAGATTGTTTCAGCGAAGCATCGTTTTGGAACTACTGGAGGCTGATGATAAAACAACAGAGTGTTCCCTGAGAAAAGTTCATTCTTATAACGAAAATTAGAGTTTACATAAGAAAACTAATTTTTATCTCCAAAACGGTTAAATATATATTCTTTCGGTTTACGCTGCAATATGATCATTATATTAGTACATTCCATACGAAATTTGGAATTGATAGCTTACGCCATTCTTGAGATATTACAATTTATTTTGAACAGCACTATAAAAATTAGAATCCGGAAGTGCTCATTTCTGGACGCGCTCTCCACGATAACCGGAAGTGGTATGCACACTGACTTGTTGAAACTTCCATATAGTCTAGTCATTACATACAAAATTTCATTAGAATCGGTTGAGGGGCAGAAAACGGACCTTATGCGCGCTACTCTTTTGGATTCTCTGATGAATTTTACATAAGAAACATCTAACCCTTGTCTTTCACAATGCATAAAGCATTACTTAAAAGCAGCAAAATTCAAATGTGTTGTAAGGTGTCGGTCACTCCGTAAGGTGTCGGTCACTACAACATTTAAGGACAAAACATGCCAACTTTGAAGCGCTGTAACCCCGAATACACGTGGCCTAGAAACCTGGAAGTTGGAATTTATACTAAGAACCCTTCCGAGAATCAATGCACTCAGAATACCAGTTAAACCACTCAGAAAATTCCTCTTCTGGAATGAATCACTGTACTGATCATTGCACTTTCCAGAAAAGATCGGGATGAAAAAACATTTGCCCTATAAGGTTTGAAAACAATGGAGAAAATACTGCGGCAAGGTTGTCAATGTGTTTGTCCCTACAAACTATAGACACAACATTGGTACTATGTAGCGGTGCGTTGTCATTGCAGAATTCAAGCCCCGCATTCTATAACAGCAAAAGTCCATTTTTTTGCACTATGTGAGTTATATATATCGTTGTAATCGTCTAACTGAGCTCTATCGTTTGACATTCAAAACAACACAAGTTCCCGTATCTTCCGCATGTTACTGACGTATTGAGTTTCATTAGCACACAAGTCCATGGACCTGTGTTGCTCTGAAAAGCAAACAGAGCTAATTAAACGTAAGCAGGATGTTGTATATACACCTGATGATTTTATACAAATCATACAAAATGCATCAAGAAACATTAACGTGGTTAAAGTGGAACAGAGTATGATTAAAGATTTTAAGGCTGGTTTTTCTAAAGTTAAAAAACCTTCTCCACTTACTCAAAGCAAGACAAATGGAAAGACATTTTCTAAAATAATTGAATACAGTTCAAAAACCATAACTGCAAGCAAGACATTAAGCGGTTTAGTTACAGAAACATTCGTGACGACAGGAAAAGCAAAATTTGATGAGAAAAATTTGGAGAGAGCATATAGATCTGAAATTCTTCTGAAAGCTGCTAAAGCCAGGGATATTGAAAAATACCTGTCCTCAATTTTACCTGCAGAGCAACCTTACTTTGAGAGACTTCTGGATCAGTATGGTAAAGATCAGACTCCCAGTTCTGAGGAATCAAGAAGTGAAGTGTGGGATTCTGATTAACTGAAGGAAAGATACGGTATGAGTTAACTAAATTTGTTTGTTGTATTACATTATTGTGAAAATAGAGACTGAGTTTATGCATAGTGACTGTTTTTTTTTTTTTTTTTCATTTCCCGACATTATTGCTTAAAAATAAGTATATTCCTTTTCCAAATCAGAGTTATAGTATCTGAAACAAATGTAACAGACTAATGAGTTCCATAATAACACAAGTCCAGTATATTTATTATTTTATTATGCACAAATTACTTGTAACATTTTTATTTTAATACTTAGTGACATTTGTAATTTAGCAAAGTGTAAATATGAAAAAAATCTCATTTCCAAGTACAATTTTTCAAGAAAATGCTTGTAAATAAAACAAAGAGTGCTATGAATACCTTCAAGGATGATTTAGGACAATTTGCCACAAATTGGAAAGACACCATAGAATTGTTTTATCAGAAGTTATTCCCGGACGGCCGAATAGAGGATGACAATGAAGACAACACAAGGATAAGGAATAAAGCCAAAGAACTTCCAAGTAATTAAAATGATAACGCCGATGACCTGCTTGTGCCTAATGATCAGGTGATGGAAACTTTGAAGAAATTAAAACCACGGAAAGCCCCAGGACAAGATCAGATAAAATATGAAATTTTTGGAAATCATATAGATATATGGACCCCTTATTTAACCAGATTGTTTAATGAATGCATAGAACAGTCAATCTTTCCGAAATCATGGAAGATGGCAAATTTGGTAATCTTCTTGAAAAGTGAGGACAAAGATAAATTTAATCCAAAATCTTATAGATCAGGAATAAACATTCAGGAATAAGTCGTTAACATCCTACATAGACCAGCTGAGACTAAAGCTGAAGTCAACTTAGCTATAAACAGTGCGTGGAAGGAATTGTGGAATACAACTGAAAAAGGAAGAAGACTGTACTCCATTTTTTCGGATATTGAAGAGCGGATGGAACTGAACTTGGATATCACTGGTGGGCTGAGGCACTTCCTTACAGACCCCTTTCGTCAGAAGCTACATACAATGAATATTGTAGAAGACAACCTATGTCATACATGTGGGGTGGTGGCCACGCCAGGACATATAAATGTGCATTGCAGAGAAACAGAGCACTTTGCAGTATAAGAAAGAGAATTCCTGAGGGGACTACCTGTCGCGGAGGTTCTCCGACAGCCTTCCAGATGGCCGTGGTTCCAATAGGATGTCAGGTGGTCAGCGCAACGGCGCGGCGCCAGATAAACATGGGAGCTCTACGACTTGTATCCACTTAGGTTAAAAAGGGGAAGTTTCAGTGAGCGTATTTTAATATTTATTTGAAATTTTAATATTTGAAATTTATTTAACTTTTATACATTAAAAGTTTACATAACATTTCGACTCACAGAAGCCTCAGCTTGTGTGTGAGTCCTATTCTCGAATTATCATTAGTTTGTTGTTGTCTGGTTACCCATAACTAGTTTTACACAATATTACTTCTACATCATTGTCATTTAGACTTTCTAAGCAACTCAAAACAAGTTTTTTGAATCAGCTTGTTTGTTTCTCTTTTCTAATGTATATAGGTGTTTTATTGTAAATTTTTGGTACAAGATAGTAAGTTTGGTGGTGTGTTGATGTTCTGTTAATTCTGATTGTTTCTATATTCTCATTTGTGACACTTCTGGTTTCATACTCATGACATATTTTGTTCAGTTTTGTTTCTTTCTTTCTAATATACATCAATACATTTTTTAATATAATCTATTGATTTGTAATACATCAAAATCGTTATACAAATTTTTAACATGACAATCAAATTTTCTATTCAAACATAGTCTCAAAATATTGTTCTGTTGGGTTACAAGAGGTTTAATATGAGAAGTGTATGTTGCACCCCAACTTAGTATACAGTATTCTAATAAGCTCTGTGTAAAAGCGAAGTACACCATACGTAATGGTTTGTTATCAAGAATTTCTCTAAGAAGAACAAATCTATAAGATGTTTTCCTTAATGTATTCCTCATGCACAATATATGCAAATTCCATTTTAGATGATTGTCAATTAAAATTCCTAAATAATTAGCACTTTCTTCTCTAATGAGAGGTATGAAAAGACAGTTTGCTTTTACATCACAATTATGAAGTATTAGCTCTTTATTCATAGATTGTCTAGCAATTGTATGAGAGAAAGTTATATATTTGGTTTTACGGATATTCAAAATAAGTAAGTGAGTATTTAACCAAGAAGTTATTTTTTTAAGCCGTTTGAAATCTTTCTAGATATGTTTTTTCAGTAATAGTTAAGGTAGTATCATCAGCAAACGATTGTATGTGCCCTCCTACTTGCAAATTACATAAATCATTTATGTATATAAGAATTAAAATGGGACCTAATACTGTTCCCTGAGGTACACCTAATTTAAAATGCATAAAGTTACTCATGGTTTCACCAAATTTAACAGTTTGCTGTCTGTTTTGTAAATAACTCTCAAACCACTTCAGTGATACACCTCGTACTCCACAATTTCCAAGTTTCTGCAATAGAATTTTATGGGGTATAGTATCAAATGCTTTAGCCAAATCTAAGAATATTGTAATTACTTTTTCACTTAGTCTAAACTTCTAAAAATTATTTCAGTTAATTTAAGTACAGCATCTGATGTGCTCAATCCTGTTCTGAACCCATATTGATTATTTGAAAAATACTTAATTTCGTGTAGAAATGCAACCAGTCTTTTTTAATGCATTTTTCTAAGAGCTTAGAGCAATTACTTAACAAAGAAATTGGCCTATAGTTATTGGGATCAGCTTTTGAACCTTTCTTGTATATAGGTTTTATTATTGCACATTTAAAAGCATCAGGAAATACACCCATATCTAAACTCAAATTAAATACGAAGTCTCTTGAACACTTTAATATATCTGCGGTGATTTTATCAGTACCAGGTGAAGTGTTAGACTTTAAATTATTAATAAAAGATTCAATTTTATATCTAGTAGTTAGTGTAAAAAAACAGTGAGTTTGGATTTTTAATTGATATGTTTGTTAGTGCACTTTTGCTAGTTATTCCGAGATCATAAATTAATTGCTCTCCAACGATAATAAAATGTTTGTTCAAAGTACGTATTAGCAATTAGTTGAGGATTTTCGTTAACTGTTAACAATCTTTCATTTGTAATCAGAGCCCTGCACGGGCCGGGCGCGCCCGTTCGGGCTGGCGGATTACCGGCTACACGCCTACTTCTAATATTACTAATACTACTGCTACTGCTTCTACCACTACTACTATTACTACTACTTCTACAACTGCTACTACTAATATTTCTAATACTACTACTATTACTGCTCCGTCAACGATTACTACTATTAATGCTACTACTAATACTATTACTACTTCTGCTATTATTATCATAACTACTACTAGTACTACTATTACTACGCGTAGTAGGTTTTCCCGAAATATTAACTCAAACTTCGAGAGGCGAATAGTTACATCAAAACAAGAAAAAAGATCATTTAAAGAAATCCCGAAATCTGATTAGTTGCGGAGAAACCAATGCTTAAAGTCGCTACTGCATCGTCACAAATGACGTCATAGCTCGATACATGAAGACGTAAGCGGTGTCGGCTTAGCAAATCATACTAGAAGTAGTACCTGAAACCGGTGCATCTATTTAAGCAATATTTTTGATTGGCGGAGTGCCGCTTAGACACTGATTTCTCAGCTTAAGATTTCATTATCAAGGAAGTAGATGTTTAATGGGGCAAGCAAAACCATCTCCTCTAAGCTTCATTTGCCAATCAGAAACATAAGTTAAATGCCAATCATAAACGCTATCGGCAAATGAAGTACTTCGATGAAACAATAGTTCGTTCAATAGATAATAACAGAAAATACAAATAGGGAAGCCCCATATCAAATAATTATCCCGCTTTTATTCCTTCTGCAGCGACCTTCCTTACGCTATTCTTTACGGTATGACATTTTAAATTAGTTGCTAGACGATCGATCAAATGATGTAAAGGCTGATTTTCATGAACGCTTGCGTTGCTTGCGATTTGAGTGAATGGCCAATTGAAACACGTATTTTAAGGCCTCTATTACGTGCTCTGCGTATAACACGTATTTCAATTGGTTATTCACCCACATCGCAATAACTAATTAATAAATGCAGTAATGTCATTGTTGATAACAATGCAATAAATACATTGTTTCAATTTTTAAGTTAAAACAATGATAGTAGTAGTAGCAGCAGCAGTAATAGTAGAAATAGCACAAGCAGTGGTACTAGCAATAGTTGTAAAAGTAGTAGTATTTGCAGTAGTATTAGTACTAGTAATAGGAGTGATATTGGAAGCAGCAGTAGTAGTAGAAGTAGTAGTAATAGTAGAAGCAGCAGCAGTAGTAGTAAAAAGAGTAATAGTATTAGCAGTAGTAGTAGCACTAGTAGAAGCAGCAGTAGTAGTATTAGTAGTAGTAGTAATAGTAGACGTAGTAGTATTAATAGTAGAAGTACTAGCAGCAGTAGTAGTAACAGTAGAAGTAGTAGTAATAGTAGTACTAGTAGTAATTATGATAATAATAGCAGAAGTAGTAATAGTATTAGTAGTAGCATTAGTAGTAGTAATCGTAGACGGAGCAGTAATAGTAGTAGTATTAGAAATATTAGTAGTAGCAGTTGTAGAGGTAATAGTAATAGTAGTAGTAGTAGAAGCAGTAGTAGTAGTATTAGTAGTAGTAATATTAAAGGAAGGCATGTAGTAGTGACAGTAGTAGTATTAGAAATAGCTGTACTAATAATAATAACAGTACGAGTAGTAGTAGTAGTAGTATTAGCAGTAGTCATAGTAATAGCAATAGTCTTAGCAGTAGTAGTAATAATAGCGATAGTAGTATTAGTAGAAATAGTAGTATTAGCAGCAGTAGTAGTAGTATTAATAGAAATAGTAATATTAGCAGTAGTAGTATTAATAATAGTAGCTTTAGCAGTGGTAATAATAGTATTAGTAGTGGTATTAGCGGTATTATTATTAGTAGTAGTAGTAGTGGTGGTAGCAGTAGTAGTAGTAATAGAAATAGTAGTAATAGTAGTAGCAGAAATAGTAGTAATAGTAGTAGCAATAGTTGAAATAGTAGTATTAACAGTGGTCATAATAGTAGTATTAGCAGTAGAAGTAGTACTAATAATAATAAAAGAAGTAGTAATAGTAGTAGTGGTGGTAGTAGTAGTAGCAGCAGCAGTATTAGTAGTAGGAGAGTAGTTTAAATTAGTACATATGCCCTGTTCTGCACGACAGCATATATGTCCGGCCCGGTTCGGTCCGGAATTGTGCCCGGCCCGGTTTCGGCCCGACTCGGCCCTAAATCGGTCCGGCCCGATTCGCTGCAATTTTCTCATCTACATGTGAGAAAGTTTTGAAGCCAATCGAGAAACTGATTAATTATAGAATAAACATAGAAGATGGGAATTTCATTTCGAGGGGGAAAGGAGGAATATGAATAATTTTGAGCGTTCGATAGGGCAAACTTGCATTAAATACATCATGACGTAGATTTAGAAAAAGAAATTGAAATCTATAATGGTATTCAATGTATGATGAATGCAACAGACTACTACGTTGATCGTTAATTCAAATGTTAAAAAAGGGTCACGCTTTTGATTTTTATGGGCGGTGAAACTAAAACTGATATTACTGGTACCCTTTATTTCGAACACTTGTGTTAACATTGCATATTTTAATTTAGCTACTAATATTAGATGCGCGTGTCAAAAGTTAGGGATCATTTTCATGTAACCTTGCGTTGTCTTGAAGAATGTTAATACCCAATTTGTTGTGAATATTTTGAACGGTACAGAAAAGTATTTGAGCTTAAAAGGGGACCTCCTCGTGGAATATGATTTGTATCCATCCAGTTTTGTACTAGTTCTCGAAGAGTAATTAAGAACGTACTCGGTGAAGCATTATTCCCCACCTCCTCCTGTTCTCTGCAATCCCAGCTAGGATTGTTACGCGTTTCAAAGCGCTCAGAAATCGGTAACCAGTTGATGTAGTGATTAGCGTGTCGACTTCGATTCCCGCACACCATTATTTTCAATTTTTTTTTTAACAACCGAACTTTTTTGAAAACTTTTTTCTTTGTGTTCATAAAGAATTGCTCCAGGCTAGGTTAGAAAAGTCAGAATAGATTACACACACACACACACACACACATATATATATATATATATATATATATATATATATATATATATATA